>VUQG01013136.1:2027-26862 GCA_015106755.1 Etia nguti
AATTCATACCCTCATAAGCATTACACTGCAAATCTCCTGTTCTCTTGTTTACCTCTGTAAACCTCTCTGCATACTATGGGAAATCAGTGTTGCTCACTGACAGGTTACTAAACAGTCTCTTCTTAGTATTAGTGCTGAGATTCAGCGGTCCTCCTTTTGCTACTATCTCCATCTGCCACACCTGACTTTCTACCCAGCTGAGTCGCTCCATCACTAGGCTGACATATTCCCCTTCTACTCCTGCTGATATCACCCATTGGGCCGGTAGAGTTTTAATCGATGTGGAGCCAAACGGGTCCTGGAAAAGGCCATTTAGCCTGGGTTCTTGACACTACTGCTGAGACAAAATGATAAAGCTTCTTGTGGGAGATAAAAAAGAAGCTGGTGGGCCAGGAGAGAGGATAGTAGAGAAAAGCATAAGAGACCAGATGTAATGGATGATCTAGGGCAAGGACTACATAGTGCATGTATGCTGTAAAGTGTGTGCTCGTCTGCCACCTGTGTCCCATTAAAGCCTGTCTGCCTGGATTTTCAACTTTTCAAAGGCACAGATGAATCTCCTTTGGATGAAGATGAGTCATTCTCCCAGAAAAAAAAACTAAGGAGAATAATATGCAGTTAAAAAAATCCAAATCCTCCTTGCTGAAAAATATTTTTGTCATGATAAGGCTGAGATTCAAGGTTGTTGTAATCATAAATATCCTTGACCATAAGGACTTGCTTCCTGTGTTCAAACGATACACTAATATCTGCCTCACGGTCTTGCCACAACTTTGACAAAGCTTCTTTATTTTTTCATACTGCATACGTGACTGAGTCATTTTTTTCTCTGTGGTTGGTGTCAATCAAATGATCCCCACAGGAATTGAAATCTATGCCTCAAAATAAACCCTTAAAATAATCCCCAACCATTTTTTGTTTTCAAGCTCTGTGATAAAGACTAGTTTTTGGTGGCATCGCTTTTACCATGCTACCTGCATCACTCTGTTAGCATGCTAGTGGCCAGTGACAAAGTTAAAAGCATGTCTGTTGATTTACGGGTTGATCTATTTTTCCACCCTCACCTATAGTCACGAGCTGTGTGTAGTGACAGAATGACACAGTGGATACAGGCGATGTGCTTCCTCCAAAGGGTGTCTAGGCTCTCCCTTAGAGATAGGCTGAGGAGCTCAGTCATTCTAGAGGGTCTCCTCCAGGAGAAGACCTCAGTGCAGACCCAGGACACACTGTGAGAGATTATTTTTCTAGTCTGGATTGGGAACTTGGTGGCCTTGGTGTCCCAACAGGACCAGGAGTAGGAGAAGGTAGCTGGAGAGTGTGAGGTCTTCCCCCTAAACCGGGATCTGGGGCAGAAGATGGATGGATGGATTGACTGATAGATGGATGGATTGATTTATAGTTTTTAGTGCAATGCGCTATTATTGGGTCAGCAGCTAAAGTGAAAGCTTTGCACTGTGACGTTTTCAGGTGTACATTTATCAAGTATCAGAAGCTGAAAGGTCAAGTGAGAGGTGACAGAGCAAGAGACAAAGCACAGAAAAGCCTTACTCAGAGAAAGCTAACACACTCTGTTGGGGGAGTTTTGAGTGTGAGGATGGAGCATCTGCTCCTGCCCACTGGGCCTCCCAGCTAGTGCAAGCAAACACTGACACTCACACACACATACACACACACACTCTTTCTGAAACCAAACTGCTGCTGAATCTAATGAGGCTGAGGCCTGCTGGGCAGCAGAACGGCTGCTGCAGCTTGTCTCTTGCTCTCTGATTCTCATCCCAAAGCTCCTCACGCGTCATCCACTGTTTCACACTATCCACACTGTTTTATTCTTGACAGCTTTCTACCAATGACTCTGCAGAGCTTCCTCACATCAAAAGACTAGAATTACAAAAATACAATAAATTCTCAACAAACTGTAATGCATTATACATCATACTCTGCTTTCTTTGAAGGTACTGCAAAACTTTACTCATTTTATTACTGTAAAAACAGCAACATCGGGAAACTATATAAAATCTAAATACAAGAGCAGATGAATAAAACTATATTTTATTCACAGAACACAAAAATTACCTAATGTACCAAAAAAATGCAAAATGGTTGCCCAATTCCAACTTTATTGAAACACGTTGCTGCAATTTAATTCAAAATAAGCCCATATTTTTCATGAAATAGTAAAATTTTACAGTTTAAATGTTTGATATATATTCTATTGTGAATAAAATACGGGTTTATGAGCTTTACACATCATTGCACTCTGTTTCGGTTTTCTTTTTTCCCAATGTTTTTGGAATTGGGTTGTAAATTTCTAATGTAAATATTATATTATTTCTATTGTATTGTATTATATTGTAAAAATATGGCTAAACTAGTAGCCATATATTCCCATGGAATAATTCTGCTCCAACATATTCAGCAGATGTAACTTTCTGGATCATAAACCCTTCTTTTTCTTTTTCCAGGCTCTTTTATATTGTTCTGGAGTACTACCAGTGATTTTTTATCTTGGGCTAAACCATCTGTTCTGTCTTTATTTTTAAGAAATGCATTGGTTTTGGACGGTGCATAGCTACCTTCTGTGTGATATCGCCTCTGTAAAATGCATTAAAATGTAAGGGGAGTGGAAGCCTCTCTATTTTGCAACCTACCTGGAAGGTTTTTCACCTTTTATGCATGAAGAATTTGTTTCTAATTCTTAAGATGAATTAGAGACTTTTTATAAAACAGCCTCACCCCCCATTTAATCTTTTTGCTGTCTTTTGTGCAATTTTGTTAGTACCTTGCTGTGTTGAGGCATGGAATGTAATCAAGACATTCATAGTTTCCAGAGAATAAATGTTGAGCCCCAACATGCTGTTTTGGTTGTTCAAATACTACAAATCAATAAAAGCCACCATAATTTCAAAATGTTATTTATTTATTTATTTTTGTAACAAGTACATTTTAAGGTAATGAGGAAATGTTGCTAACATGTGTAAGATAGGCAATAAAAATGGGATGACAGTACAGATATTACTAGACAATACCATTGTGCCAAAGTGAGACTCTTCTTTTCTTGGCTCTTTGTCTTGCTTTTTTATATTTTAACAACCCAGAGAGTTTCAAAATATTCAAAAAAGAATATTTACTTTTACTTAGTGCAAGCATTGTCACTTCTTACTAAGTGAAAAGTGAACCAGAAAAAAAGTATTAGATAATTATAAAACAAAATTTCCTTTCAGCTATCCTTTTTCAATGATGTGTTGCAATGCACACCCACAAGTCTCCTTAACCATGATTCGCTGACTCTGTCTCATTGCTTCTCTGTCTCTCCATTACCAGGAGGGATAAGCCCAAACAAATCTGCTTAAAGCCTTTGATGGGCTGATGGTCTCATAGAACGATACCTATTCCTTCTTATTTCGAATGACACTAATGGCATATTGACGTGCAGGCAGATTAACAGATTATTGTATTTGTGTTTGCATGTGTGTATGCTGGGTGGTGAGTGTGCATCATCAGTCTATTTTAATCCAACTTTTTTACCCTCCTTTAGGATTTTAGGTCATTCGGTGATTCCCTTCTTGCCCTTTTGCTGTTGGTGATAAACTAGCATTCACTGACACGAAGTCAGTGAAAGTGGTGTATACTTTATTAAAACTTTATTAAACCTTTTTGCCAATGTGAACTGAAAGCAACAGAAAACATCAACTCACAGAGATTAGACCATAATTTAATTATTTATTGTTTTGCTCATGTACAGGTATTTATCATACATTATACATGTATACAAAGAGATGTCTAATCTCTTCTTGTTTATTGTACTTATGTTTGCATATACATCTTCTTTATTCGACAGTTTGCCGGCAGTCTGCTTCTGCCGATGGCTGCTGGGGCTATTTTTAAAGTGATAATAAAACTAGAGAAAAAAAGGGGGACTTTGAATGTCAATCTGGTAAAGAGCAGGAGGGGACAAGTCATCAAGAATATCCCCAAGGAGTCGTCTCATCCTTTATTTTCAAGCCCTGTAGCTAAACTGATATAGTGAAGTGATCTAAGACGGCCCTTTACTTCTCACCTCATCTTCTGGGTGAATGCATACATGTCCTGTGTGTGCATGCATGCATACGAATATACCCTTGTGCCTGATCATTGTGAGAAGAGGAAGTGAAATGCTATCTAATTTGTTTTTTTGCCTTTAGTTCAAAAAACTCGCTTTCAGCACGAGATTAAACTTTGCTAACCTCGTACAAAAGCAGACATTGGAAGCTTTGTCAGGGCAAGTTATGTACTATACTATTACATTTCTAACAAATGATGTAGTTAATTATTGATATATAGGTTATCTTATTTTTAGCTTTAGAAAAAAGACAAAATGAAAATAGCAAGGACAAGAGAAACGGGACTTTACCATCGTCAAAAGCTTACAGCAATCAACATCTGTCAACTCTTTGAAGTGGGTGAAGCTAAACCCATCCAGCGCGGCTGGCCAATGTTCTTTTTGTAAGGGGTCATATGATAATTACATTGTGTGGATGCATGTGTGTGTGTGTGTTGGAGGGCTTATTACTGGCATCATTTCTGTGATATTGGTCTTGTATTAATTTGATCTTTGACAGAGATAGATTGAAAGTCCTAATGTTGGACATTAGAAATTCACATTTGCAAACCTGATGTGTTTTTCAACACTATCTGAAAGATAACAAGCAAGCGATTAAGCAGCATATGATCATCCAAAAGCAGACATCCTTCTTTCATCTGAGAATTTGTCACTGTACCAGGTGCTGTTTGTGCATCTAATACATGGCAAGCCTTCCAGCAGTGCAGTGAATTCAAATCCACTTCCTTCTATAGTCGAGTCCAGCTGAGGCTGTCTGGAGCCTGCTCTGTCCTAGTTAGCTTCTTGATTTTGTGGATTTTCATCTGTGGATTTCCTTTAGTAGTTTGTTTTCTGTCACATTCTAGGAACATAAATGTCCAGTGCACAGATTCTATATACTGTAAAAGATGGACATACACAGAAGGTTTCACACATCAATTCCTGGACAAATTTGGTCTGCACAGGTGCAATGAACAGACATTGTAGTAGACTGCTATCATCATAGACTGAGAAAATACTAGAATTTCACTCACCAAAACTGGATGCAGACTTCTTGAATGGTCTGTACCATGCAGCATATAATAGTTCCATTAAAAATGATCCAAGCACAACACCACCTGCATGGTCTACGGTTTAGAGGCAGGAATTAGCTCAGGTGAAGCTTAGCTGACAGCAATCGGTTACAGTTGCCTCATTTGGCATACTTTTCAGCCCCTCATTTTAAACCTTCGCAGTATCAAAATGAACAAGTTAGAAAAAAAATAACACACTTCACACAGTGTCGCTATGATGGTGCCACTCAGCATTTTCACCACTATACTGTTCACTCATCTACTCTGACCATAATCCTGTTCCTGTTGTTTTTATATTGTTTCCTAAATAATTTCATAATGATTCCCCTTCACCTTGGGTCACTTTCTCTTGCATCTTGGCTTTATAGCCAGCTCGTGGCAAATTTGAAAAAAGACAACAACAAAGTTAAGATCACAAACAGAACACGTACAATAAAATCATTAACCATATAAATTAGGTTCATCAGTATCTGGAGAATAGTACCAAAAGACAGCCCAGTCAGCATTGGTCACTCTCACTACACCTTGCCGTTGCAATAATGGTTCCTACCTCTAAAAAACAAAGAGAAAGAGAAAATACCACTGAAAACAGAAAAACAGCACATGGGCAAGAGGTCACAGAAATCGAGGCAGATTCATTTGGGAGCTCTGCATAAGGGTCAGTCTCAGATTCTCAACCCTGTCTCAATGAGTCAGTCACGGGTCTCCTTCTGTGTTCAACCCCGTGCTCTGCTTGCCTCTACTGCTGTCACTGCATATCAGCTTTGTGTTAATACTAACATGTCTCTTCACCATTCTTGATTTTGCTCAACCACTAAGGAGAAAAAAAAGAGACCGAAAGAAACAAAGAAAGATGGATAGGGAGTCAGTGCCAGAAAACCCAATAGTTTCCAGGTAAATATTAAGATAATACATTATAATATCCATCTTTTATAATCAAATTATGTTACATATATATATATGAAATATTCTATATTGAATATGCCACAAAAAAAGAAAAAGATCCAATTTTTCAAAAAAAGAAAAAATCAGGTATAGTTGTCCAGTTGTTCTCATTGGAGTGAAAAGTGAGAATAAAAATCAAACAGTATGACTAGATTACAAAATGCTAGATGACTTGGATCATAACAACAGTTCTCACATAATTCTCAAAGCAGACTTGCACCTTTTGAGGTTCCTTGATTTACTGAGTGAATTAAAAAAAAAAAAAAGGCAGCTCAGTCTACTGATTGCATAATTATCTGCTGCCTTTAATAAATCAGATGCTAATTACACGCAGATTGCTACTGCAAACAGAATGAATGCTTCCTGGTATGAGTCTTGCACATCCATTAATCAGTGCACCCACCCCTCAGTTTGCGTGAGCAAGTCACCAAGCCCCCATAACACAAGTACGTGTACCACCTTATGATGTATGTCCAATGCTTTCCTATCTTTTATTCTTGTGAATGCAGGCTTTGAAGTCATAGTACTCAAATGCTGGCATTTCTGGTGTAAAAGAGCTGATTTGGAGGGGGGGGGGGTCCTCCAATTTAGCCAAACAATATGAAGTGATTAGACTTTGATCATCAAAGATAACCATGACCTCAAAAAAGTAAATAACTCAAAGATTCATATTGTAATATGACAAAATTTCACCCAGACATATATCAATAGAAAAGGCTGAATTTGAAAAGATGTTGATTTGAGATAGCAGTTTTGACTGGTTGGCTAAGGCGTACAACCTTGAGGCATGATTACAGTTGAGTGAAGGAGTAAATTGCTTTTATTTTTCTGCCTCAGTGCTCTCAATAGAAGACAACACTCTGTGCACTTAGTGTAAGACGTCAAGGATTACAGGCTTTTTCTTTTTTTTCCCTGAGGGTTACAGTTATGCAACTACAGACATTGGTCACAGAGAATTCTAAAGTGTGATTGGCTCGAGGTTGAATAAATATTTACTAACTAGACAGTTAAAGTGGACACCTTTTACAAAAGTGTTTGCACTTGCTGTACCAATCAAAGGTTTTCATATGGGCATTTCCAAACGTTTGACTGATGCTATATAAATTAAGGTATCAGCAGGCTGTGTGTGAAAAAACAGCACTGAGGCTTAGCTAGAGCTCATGGATGATCAGGGATATTTGTGTAACTATAAAAAACATACACATGCAATTCAAACACTATTATTTTTGAGCTAGGCCATTGCATGTCTCAACTGTAGTCAGAATTTTTTAAAATAAAGTAAATTAGGTGACCCTGTGCTAAAGGGACAGCAGCAAGAAGTGCTTTTGTGCTTCTTCTTCACTGTATACTTCATTCTTGTCCTATTCTTGTCGCAGGGAAGGACTTTAGTCCAGGTTTGGTTGTTTGTCAAAAGGATATTATTTAAAAAAGTAACTCCTATAAAATGTGTGGTTTTATATGCTGTTACAGATAATGCCTAGGTTTAGTTTTTTACCAAGCATTCAGCAGTTTTGCTCATAAGCACTATTTGTGCATGTTTTCAACAGTTTCTCATGTGATGACTTTACTTTCCATCTTGGTAGGTCACATGACCCAGCCAGCTGGTTTTTATCAGGGTCTGATTGCTTAGTTTATAAAAAGCAGACCTGACCACACTTTCTATGGCTGTCACTCTCTCTCTCTTTCACACATTTTCTCTGCATGGCTGCATGACAGCCTCTCACCACGTACACTGACAGGTAGCAGTAACAGCTGCTGCATTTTGTGGACATTTAAACAAACAGTTAATATTTGATTATTTCAAGATTTACAAATTTTAGACTATTCTAATAAAAAATATTATGAGTGTCACAGTTTGTCAATAATTAAATTTGGTAAAAAGTGGATTTTAAACACACCTATTAGTCATTCTCGCTGTAGGACCCAGATAAATTTGGCGAATGTCTTCACAATGAAGCTTCCAACCAAGATATATGCAGTGGTAATGACAGATCTGTTATCTCTGTTGGCCATTAGCCTTTGTGTGTGAAGTCATTAGAGGACGTAATTAAGCTCCATTGTTCTAGAGATGGATCGTTAGCAAACGAGTCTAAGACGTATGTAGCATCGACTTCATTGTCCTGCTTATGGTGGTGACCTACAAGGAGTGGGAAGTTAAACAAGCTTTTTCGTGAAGCTGCATTCACTGTGAAGTTGTTCTCTTTTTATGATCGCCTTAAAAATGCAGACAAAGCACTTTATTTCCTCACTTAATATGCAAACACAGCCACAAATATTCAAGAAGTGTTTATCCTGACAGAACATGGTGATTTTGTGAATCACAGATATGGCAATAAAATGAAATTGCACGTGTGTACTTAATCATATCAGTGTAACTTGAGGATTTTTCTTTGAGTGTGCAGAGCATGTATTATCATTATTATTGATAGATGATATGGTTTACATTTTATACCAAGATGATCACTGGGACACCAACCACCTACATAAGTAAACAACTTTCTTTCATGCAGGGGAAATTTGACAGTTTGCCGTGTTACACTAAATCATAAAAGCCATCTATTTGTTTGTTTCTGCTGTATCTAGATGATAAATCATTGATATCCCCATTGAAATCCTCCTGCTGCAAAAATGTAATAAAACCCCAAACATCCTGGCATATGAGCTGAGGCTGAGTATTTGTACAACGAGCCACTCCTTGTCAAACAGCTCCCTGAAGCCACACTTGGTGAGATACATGGTCCGAATGCTGGTTAGTTTGCTGTCAGCTGAAGAATTTTGTTTAATCCAAAAGTCTCTCACTCTTCATTGTGTGATACTTTTTGCTATCAATGCATTAATAGAAAAAAAAAAACTGCAGAAAAGGACTTAATATCATTTATTTCAGCCAGAATCCTTTGTTGGTGTGTTTTTAATTGATAGGCAAGGGCTTATATAAACATTGTTTAGGAGGTTGTAGAAAAATATTTCAGAGAAGAAATCTGATGATTTAACTGTGGTGAGGTGAACACAGGGCTGACCACAAGATTCGTTTTCTGTCTGATTAGTCTTTCTCAGAAAAACAGAACTTGCACCTTTCCCATCTGCTTGGCTGTTAATCTCTATCAACAGAGATCTGTTCTAAACTCTACGTATCAATCAAATTGAAGTGGGTTTTAGTTGTACTTGTACAGAGGAAAAGACATATCACATTTGCTGAAATGCTATCTCAAAAACCATTGTTTTGGCAAGCTTTATTTTTATTTTATTTTTTTAGCTAAGACCTCCGAAATTGCCCATCAGCATACTAGCATATTGCTTAGCTTCTAAAAGGTTAATTTCTGTTATTGTGCTCCATTTAATTATCTTTTTTACCAGTGAACTCACAGGATACTTTCAACTGTGTTTGAGTGTCAG
This sequence comes from Etia nguti, assembly GCA_015106755.1. NCBI lineage: Eukaryota > Metazoa > Chordata > Actinopteri > Cichliformes > Cichlidae > Etia > Etia nguti. Next base: position 11,517 of record VUQG01013136.1, read on the forward strand.
ATAGTTATAGCCCACCCATCTCAACACATTTCCTAAGTACTAAATTAGTTTGTAGGGTTTTAAAAAAAATGTTTTTTGCTATCTGTGTTTCGTGTTTGATCATATGAAATGAAAACACTTCTCTGTACTTGTGCTTATCATTAAGTCACGCCTACAAAAAAGAAGGTGTAGTTGTTTGTAATCTAACCACACTTGCACAGTCTTGTAATACGTCCATCTATTTTATTCCACTAAATCAAGGTATACCCTAGACAGGTCACCTGAGGAGAACCCTCATAGCCTACACTGAAAGATCCTAGCAAAGTGTTGGATTACAAACCCATGACTTTCTTGCCTTAAATTAATAATGCTAACCACCATGCCACTGTGCACCACAGTTAGCAACATATAAGTCATTAAGACCAGGACATTTTTGTCATACAACCATCAGGTTGTAGCTCAATATTTGTATGTATCCTATTACTTTTTTTATATTATATACTGTGCCAAAGTATCCCAAAGAGTTATGCCTCATTTGTGATCATTTTTTAAAGTGGTCTTTGAGCAGTAGTTCTCCAGACTTTCTAGAGAACTACTGGCAGGGAAAGAAATTCACTGCAAATCCACGCCACACTTTATTACTAGCTGCTGGTCACAAAAACACATCAGTTTTTCCCATTTTGTTGTTGAATCTACCAAAAATACCAAAGATAACACAGTTTGACAGACATAAAATGTTATTTTTGTACCAAAAAGCTATTTGTTGAAAACTTGGTATATCATGGTCCGTAGTGTGTCCTTAAAAATGTTGAGGAACTGGAAAAGTGGAGAAAAAGTGTTAAGAAAAATTATCTACACCAGATGAACAGTATCTCAAAGTCATCCTTAAGAAATCCAGCATAGAGCTGGCACGGGACTTGAGTGATCCATCTGACCCTTCGGTTGCTGTTTGCTGAAGTCTCATCAGAATTAGTCTTAGTGGAAGTGTGGGTGTCAAGAAGCCATTCCTGAGGGAGGGGAACAGGGAGAAAAGGCTGCGGCATGTCAAATTACACAAGAACTGGACTACAAATCAGTGGCAACAGGTCTTATGAAGTGATGAACCCAAGTTGAAAAGTTTTGGTTGAACCTGTTGTCAAGTGTGTGAATTCATCTTAATTGAAAATGAAACAAAAGGCAGCCAACATCCAAAGAAGAGCTTTGCAGTGTCCTTATGGAAGCCTGGCGAACTATCCCTCAAGACTACTTAAAAAAATTACAAGAAAGGTCACGAGAGTTCTGCCTGCCTTGAAAAATAATGGTGGCCATACTAAATATTGACTTTCAAGGTTGAAATGGAAGAGACTCTGTTTTTTCCTTAAATACTGTATTTCCCTGTATGCTTTCACATTTCAGCAAATCACTAAACTCATTTCACGTTTTCCTAGCTAAACATAAAGATGCATACATGTAAATTAAAAATTATTCGGCCAATTTAATGAATGTTTTGAGGATAAATACCACTGGTACATATACATTTTCAGTTCTAGTGAATTCAAGCTCTTTATTTATCTGTCACCAAAATCATTTACAGTACTGGAGTTATAGTTGGGCTAAGTTTTGCGAGTACAGGAATGATATGATGTGAGACAGAACTAAGCACAGTACTCATAAACTAAACACAACCCCAAACTGTCTTTATGGAAACAAAACATTAATACCAACAATTAAATGGCATATAGGCTCCTGTGACATTTTGCAATTAAACGTTTTTCCTGCTTTTTGCTCAGATGGCTTAAATAAGCATGCATGGTTGTGATATCTGTTACTATTAGTGTTAAGTCAGTAATGACTGCATAAGTCGCATGGATGGATTTCCCAAAGTTCTAAGCATTGGTGCAAAAGCTTTTTGTCTATCCTAAAACTCTTTACTGAATCCTCATCCAGACAGCCTATTTCTGGCTCTCAGTAATACCAGTCTTTTAATGTAAAAGAGCTTAATGTGGAGCATCGGAGGAAGGGAGCATATTTGCCCGATACAAGACATAGTAATAAATTTACCTTTTACAGTGAGTAGAAAGGTTTGTAGTGTCAAAACACAGTTATGAATCTGTCAGATCTCTCTCAGTAACAAATGAAAAATCAAATTTTTTCATTTGACTTATAAATAATAAATCCTGCACACTTCCCAGAAAATTTTAAACCGAGGTTTAACCTTATATAAAAGCATATCTAGTCATGTAGAAGTCATATTATCTCTGCCAGTAATTTTGTTAAATTCTACCAAGTCTAAAGCAGAATATACACACATACAGTAGCACTGCACAAACCAAGCACTCTCCTGTTTAAATTCCTCTAGGCTAACAGCTTCCCAGTTAAAGTGTCACCGTATCTGACTCCAGCTGCATGTGTTTGCATATAAAATGTTTGTGTCAGTAGTTCATTTTGTGTTGATAGCTTTTCCTGGTTGATTGACTGGTCATCTGGGTAGATTACATGTCTGATCTCTGTGTTAGTTCTTACTGGTGTCTCATTGCTCTAACAGCTGACAGATTTGGTGTGGTGTTTATAGATTTACCCTTGCAGTGGCTGGGTATGCAGATGGGGAGGATTGACCTGCTGCGACCTTGGAAGAATGCCCTGGCGGAGGACGACGGCGACCTCGGGTTGGGCAGGACGTGCTGCAATGCAGCAGAGCAGATCAGGGCGCTGCATGCTCTCACCCACACACTTACGCAAACACATAACCTGCAGCTTTATATCATGAAATAGGAACACATACACAGATGCACACAAGTCAATAAAAGCACGCACACGTTTTTTTGTCCTGGACAAGCAGGCACGGGTGTGTCCTAATCAACCTGCTGCTGACTGGCTTGCTGAAATGCATACACCTCATAGATGACTGTATTTGGAAAAACACACACACACACACACACACACACACTAAGACAGGATGTGCACACTTTGATGTATTTGTTTGTTTGCATCGTATGGTTTTCCTTTTCACTTTAACACTTACTACATAAGGCAATCACTCAGTTCCATCAGACACTATAGATCCTTCCATCTCCCTAGCAGGACTTCCCATATGTGGAGTGTAAAGGTATGTGATTTAAATACCAGTAAAGACAGACCCTCATTAAAGAGATTTTCTGGGGCATATTAGTAAACCCTAATGACTCTGAGCAATCATATCAAACCAGATCAACGTCAATTATTTTCACTATTAGAGTAGTGTATAGCTCAACCCAGTGGAGAGTCTAATACAACTGCATTTATGCCCATACCTGACCTTTTTTGACCTTGACCTGGATACATAACTCCAAGACTAATATCAAATAAGAAGTCTGATAATACTTTATCAAAACATTTTTCTGATGCAAGTAACAAATATTGTCTGTGTAGCCAGAGCAGGAAGAAGTTATTCCTCTATGCTTTAGAGGCTTCTTGTCCTTACTCTATCACAGATACATTACAACAGTGAATGACAGTGCTGCAAACGCTGACATTTTCCTTTATTACAATGAACACAGACACTCTATTTTTTCTGTAATAATGCCAGTCATTCCGTCTTATGCCCATACTGTCTTGTTCTCATAATGTTCCCAAATATGCATCAGTGCGCTATTGAATGTAGCGCCTAACGAGCACATTGCTTTCTTCTGTTAAGCTGACGTTCGCGAAAATGCCCAGCTGTCTTTTACACAATTTATTTGCAACTCAGTATTTAAGATTTACATATTTATTTAAAACCAATGTTCTTTTACCTGAGTGTCACGGACACCGGTGTGTCACCCGTACCCTTTTACCAAACCGTAAACACTGACCGACACACAGCTATAACGGAAATTCTTAGTAGTGCAGCAGATGTTGCAGGATATGAGGAAAGGTTATAGCTGCAGAGGAAGGAAGAGCAAACTGCAACTGTGATTCAGTAGGAAATTGTTTTCATTTTTACACTATTGTCTACCATCTGACAGAATGAGATGTGGCTACATTTCGGGTTATCGTGTTTAATATGCGACTTCTTGCAACTGCTCATAGTATTGCAAGCGACTGATTACTTTAAACTTATATTTATGTTGATCAATGAGCTTTTTCATTTAACTTTTGATTTACAGCAGCTGTGAAACAACTTATACTTCAACCTGATCTTTAACTGCAGGATCAAAGCTCGCTCACGCGATCAGCACACAAATAAAAATTGAACCAACAATCCACTTTTAGATAAAGAAGTCTATTTATTATTTGATATACTGTATCATATGCATTTTCATATAATAGTTCTAATACCAGTAAGTCAAAAATAATAGTCATATAGTATTTATATATATAGATATATAGAAAACTAATCCAATAATCTACTTTTTACTTGGACTTGTAAAAAAAAACAACATGGAGAAATGTATAATCTTCTCCCCAGCTTAAATATAGGCGCTTTGAGGGAGCAAAGAAGATAATACAAAAAGAAAAATTACACCTGAACATTGCATCTCATAGAATAAGAACATCTGTCAGCAGCTAGTAATGTTGACCATCTTGGTTTAAGACACAGGAAGAGGATGTGTTTTTTTTTCTTTGCTAGAATATCTTTGACATATACAATTTTGTCTTATTTTTACCTTCAGTTGAAATGGCTGAAAGAGTTCTGAATTTTTAGTAGGATGAGAGAGGAAACGATGGCAATCATGTGATCATCTGGATTAGCAGATTGAGAGACAGAGCATTAGATTACACCAGTCTCCTTACATACACTGAAGATCACTTCTAAAGATGACGGCGGGAGGAGGGAGGAGCAGAAACAAAATGGGAGAGTGTAGGAAAATAAGGTTTTTAACAGCAGGATATAGAAAGGTTTATGTGCTTCTCCACCAGTGATCTGCATTTGTAAACAGAGGGTAGCAGCACAAACAGTGCAAAGTCCTTTTCATCTGCTCACACCAATCCCTCCCTTTCTCTCTGGGTGCTCTCCAGGAGGTAGCCATGTCTCGGTTGGCAGGGAGAGATTTCCACTTGGATCCATTTAGGTGCGGCAGTCATCACAAGTTTTTACCAACTAAACTGATATCATTCAAGAAAAAAAAACCCTGTCTGCTCAAACTCTCGATATGTAGAAATGAAAACATGGAGGCAGGCTGTTTAACGGCTGTAGGAAATGGATGAGGCCATGGACTACAGACCATCCGGAGCTGTGGAAGGTGGCATCCAGGGGCGCTTGTGTCCATCAAGGCCTAAGATGCAGGAGGGCTGTCTCACTGCAACCCGTCCTCCCTTTGAGAGGCGTGGGTCGCCAAGTTGGGGTCAAGAGGAAGCGTCAAAGCTGCACAGGAAAAGATAGACAAGGCTTTTAAAACTAAAAACTAAAACCAGGTCTCAAAAACAAACATTTTATCAAACTGAGCTACAGTTTAGAACAAATAAAAACTAACTGAAACAATGATGTGTGTTTGGAAAAACAACTGAAATCAAACTTTAAATAACCTCACAAGGTGTCTTTAATTTTAGTCTATCAGTTTTGTTAAATTTTGTTAATACAGTGAGTGTGAGGACACAGGGGTGCATGTGCTCGCTGTGACTGGGGTATGCATAGGTTGTGAGAATATTCATTTCAAGAGTTCTTTGTTTGTAATAACTTATTATTGAATATCTTAACTTTTTAAATCTTTTTAAAATTTTGAAATCCCAAACACAATAACAAATACACCAAAACAAATGTCAAAAACCAATCAGATTGATTTGGAAGGCATTACTCATCCTAGACCGATCTGATAAACCTGAGTGCTAAGGGCTAAGTATATATACACACTGTATACCAGTGTGTTTGGGCTGAAGTGTTTGCAGTGTTTTTGTGGCTTGGCCTAGCTGTTTTGTAGCTTATATTTTGGAAGTTCTCAAAATATATAAATCCATAAATATATAAAAAAAACAACAGACATAACATCCTTCTCGTTCACTGTACTACAACAGATTAATTTGCTTGAGAAGAAGGGATTTTTCAAGTGGTATGGGATAGTGTTTCACTAATCTCAAGCTTGGGCATTACAGCATGTGTAATTCAAAGTCCTATTCAGTGTGCAGGTCACGGAACAAGGCATTAATTAAAAGTATATACGGCTTTTAAATGATAAATAGGAGCTGTAACAGATATATTGCTATGTTAATTATTTCTATATTTGCAGTTTTCCTTGTTATGTTAGGAAAAACAGATATGGGGGTTCAGTTCTATCTGAGTGTCCCAGTAAACCATGACAGTATGACAGTGAGCAAGAATGAACATGACTGGACCCTGAAAATGAACGAGCTGAATGGAATAAAGTCGTCATACATTTTACGCACACTCTTGTTTCCTGTCAATATTTGCTGTGTGGAAAAAGGCCCGATTGCCTGTATTATGTTGCTGGACAAGTACAGGTCACCAGCTTCTTATTTCCACTGTTTAACCTTGAAGTCAGTCTTTTCTTACAATAGTTTGCAATGTCCACAGCTGTAAATATGAGTGAGCTTTCAAGAAAGGAATTTGAGTCCTGATTTTTCTTTACATCATCTCAAAAAAAAAAAGAAGACATGAATAAATAGACAGTAGCTGCATTCGTCTGTTGAGGGGAGCGAATGAAAGAGAGAGAGGGGCACAGAGAGCAAGCAAGAGAGAGAGTTTGAAGGAGTAAGATGTTCATCTCTGCAGGTTTTTGTGTTACTTATCAGTGACAGATCCCTTTGTTCCTGCCTGCGTCTGTCTCCACCTCAGTGGAGAGCCAAGGGACGACCAGAAGGCCTGACTGCAATCCGCATTGTTAGCACATCCTTGTTGCTTTTTTCTGAGCTTGCAAATCATCTTCTGACAAAAAGTAGACTTTATTCTTTTTTTCACTTGAGTCACGGATGTTTTTGTAGAAGGTAATTGGGACTGGGCTCAGGCATGAAAAGGTGATGGATTGAAAAAAACAAATGTGAAGAAAAAGGACAAACAGTCCTTAATGTGCATGTTAGAGAAGTCAGCGTGTGGGGGAATAAGCATGCATGTGGCTTGTAATTATAGTTTGTGTGCGTTGGTGAACTAAACAACGACAAGGGTGGCCAAGGGTGGCCCCAACTGTCCTCTAGGGGGGAGGTACGTCTTGTCTTGCAGTCATTAAATATTAACACAACCATCTCTGCCTCCCGCTGGGCCTGATTGAAGATGTAGGATGGCATACGGGGACAGAAGAGGGTCACCTCTAACTCTGTAGTCCCACAGTAAACCCACTGTGATTACACCTGGGCTAGATCAAGCATGCCAACACATTACTCATCTGGAGGCAGTGCACCAGACTAAGTCACGGAATGACCCTGCAATGACACAGGATCTGTTGTGATCCTGTGTCATTGCCGGATTCAGATCCAGATTATCTACTGATTAGCAAGAGAATAAAGTCCAAATAGTTTTGTATGTATTTCAAACACTCCTGACTGAAAGAGTCCATTATTTATTCATGTAAATCCTTCTAATGTAAATCCCTCCATCCGACTAAATAGGTTTCAAGACGCAAGCTAAAGGAAGCACACTGTATGGCAAAATAGAATAATGGGAGCTAATTACAGGATTATGGGCCCTTGTGGAAAGAACAGACAATGACCTTCATTAGCTGTTCTTCTTCTTTCAGAGATCCTAATTAACGCACAAAAAAAAGTTTATGAAAAAGAAACAAGGTGGAGAGGGATTCTTACCTGTCCCATAGCTTGACATTTCTACAGTTGTTGGTGCAGCAGCCGGCTGATATCAAAGCTGTGACAAAAAAGGAAGAGGAATGAGACAGAGGAGGAGACTTGAATGTGTTGTTTTGACAAGACTGGATTGTCTCATTAATCTAATGATTTAGAGCTGATGAGTGTCTGGTTAGACTACAAAAGCAAGGAAACACGACTAATAAATAAAATGTTAATGGAGTAGCAGCTTCTGTTATCAGCTAGGTTATATGTCAGAAATCGAGCTGGGAATGCAGCAAGTTCGTTATTAGAACAGCAGTGCCAATCAACACATGCCCACCACGCACAGTGACTGAGCAGAATGAGACAGACTCTGGAAATTTTGGCATTTTAGAGAAAAAACACAATCACCTTTTTTTGCTGAAAAGTCAGAAGACTAAATTTTTTTTTAATTAAAGAAAATACAGCAAGGATGCAATTATCTTAGCTTAGCATAAACTACTGTAAACGCAGAGACACATCTAGGCTTTAGACAGCCAGGCTCTGTCTAAACCTGTGTTTCTTTAGGTGGTGTAACTACTCCTCGTTGCACTAAACTCCAAAAAAGGGACATTCAAGAAACTTCAGGGAGATTAAATCTTTTTCCTCATCAACAATAGCTTTTTTTTCAAGCACAAAATGCACCTGAGTTATTAGACTTGTTTCAAGGTGAGTGGGCATGATTTGGATTAATGAGGCAGTCAATCAATTTCCAGCTCAAGTTCACACGAAACAGGTTTGACTGGTGGATTGTACTTCACAACTGAGGCGCACACTGCACGCTTGACATCTCTGATTAGACCACATAAGACAAGATCCAAATGAAGTATTATTTGTTGCTGTGACCTATTTTAAGAGGAAGCAGCATGGAGACAGTGCCTTTTTAAATAATATCTTTTCAGGTTTTGTTTGATTTTATTTTGTAAACTAAGCAAATGAACAAATATAAACAAATCTGAATCCGACTTTGGATGGTATGTAATGGGCTCGCTTATGTATAACATCATGCCATTTACTCCTACAAAATCTCCATAGGTACTGTAAGATAACATCTAGACTGAGATGACCTTGAAGGCAAATATTTGGGCTTTAAGGCAAATATTTTTATTTTAATTTCTAACAGCTTAGTGCTGACTTGAGGTTAAACTGAGGTTTAAGCCTTTTTATGGTTGATTGTTTTTCTTTGTAATGGTTAGATAGATGTGCTAGTTAAGCATATTTTTTGCTTACCCCACTGCCAGATTATGTGGGTTTAGTTGTAGCTCACATCACTCTCTGCAAGTGAAACTGTTGCACATTCGCAGTGTCACACACTATTGCAATCAACTTTGCTCTTCCTAAACACAAGGAAAGCTCTTGACGTCATTTTGAAATGCTTTTCCACCGGCTATTTCTGCAGAGGATACTGTCATACTTAAATGGCTCTGCGAGAAGTTCAGATCACAACTGGGTAAAGCAGCGCAATAATGTTTTTGCTATAAGCAGACCAAACTTTAGAAAAAAAATGTTATCCCTCTTTACCTCTTTTGCCCTTCAAAATTCTTTTATCCTTGCTCCCTTGCTTGATATCTCTATCTCTTTCTCTCCTAGCCAGCGGTTTCTTCCTCCCCATGAGTCCATAATCATGTTTTCAGCACATTTCCTCTCCTTGGCGCTCTAACATCTCACATTAAAGATTTATAATGCTCTTGTGACCGCCAAGTTGTGCAAAAGATTCCAGTAGCCACTTTCACTATGTTCCCTGCCCCTTCCCTCAGTGTGGTCATCAGGGAACAAGGCAAGATAACACAGAGATATGAAAACTCCTTTAAAGTGTTGGGTAGATGCAGCAGTGGGCTGGGCGGTATTTTCATTTGGAGGTCAGCATGTGGGGAATGGGACTGATTTCACGGCTAAAGCTCACAAACAGGGTAAAAAAAAAGTACAGGTGAAGCCAATACTTACTGTATTTAGACATTTGCTACACTTGAAAGAAGCTGTTACTCTGAGCAGGGTCTGTGGGCAGTTTCAGAATCCGGGTTTGTATTAATGCTAAAATTAACTTTAGCATATATCTAAGGATGAAAGTCATTATCCTTAGAGGTCAGCCTGTCAGCCTTGAATTTTTGTTGTTTATATCAGCACAAATTTAATATGCCACATATTACTACTTCTACACATACTATATGTGATTAGTTCCACGTGTTCCCTATTCATGTGTTTCATGATTTTCAATTAATACAGAGTGATGTTTGTGGCATGTTCACACTCAGAATAGTACTATTAAAAAATTTAATTTTCAGCTTTTTTACTGTAAACAATCTGACTATTCTTTATCTTGTCAGGATTAAGAGGTGCAAGAAAAAGCATTAAAAAGCAGTATTGATCCCATTACACATCTTTACATGACTCTTTCAGACTGTCATTATAACTTGGTTATGTTAGCACATGATATATAGTCACTGCATAAATCTATAATGCCTTGAGGTGTTTGTTGTTGTGATTTGGGGCCAGATAAATAAAATTGAATTCAAATGTATCACACTATAAAGACAACTAGAAGTGCAGAATATACCTGTAAAAAAACACAGGATAAACAAAAGTTTTTTGTTCAACCATTCAACCGTGTTAGCTTGAAGTAACTCGATTCAAGCTGCGTAACTCACAGAAACAATTGGCTTGAATGGATTTGCTGTCTCAAGGTCAGCTTTCGCACACACACAGGTCACAAGATTATAAACTGCTGTCTTGTGATGGTGCAGTTCAGTTTACACACACCAGCTGTGTGCCAAAATTCAGAGAATCCCTTTAAAAAGAACTTGATCAGCGTCTAATTAAACTTGCTCCTCCTGAATTCTAACCAGCACCTGTGACCTTTTCAAGGAGAGCTATGATGTGAGAAAACATACAATAAACTTAGGTGGTGTTTGTTTCAGTTATGGGGAAGCCTAATGTTAAAACCAAAATTGGATTTAACGGGATGCGAGAGATGTGTAGAGGGAAGGAGGTTAGCAGTGGGTCAAGTATATAGATAATATGATTAGTCTAGAATAATGTGTGGGGGGGGCTAAGCTCTCATAAATTTCGCTTCTGTACACCACAGCTCAAGTGAAAGGCTCCAAATTTCCCCTCAAAGAGATCTGCATGATTGGCTTGGGAGAAGCTGCTCCCATACTGAATAAAGCCCTTTTCCCTTAGCAACCAGACACCAAATTATTAACTTTATACAACTCATAATCCTGCACTTCATAAAGAAGTTGCAAAACCTTTTAACACTTTGTTAACAAAATAAAGACACTTTTTTGATGAAAATTGCTTGAAAATTATTCAAGAAGGCTGGCTTTGAGCAATAACAATAAAGTAGCTCTGAAAAAAATCCGAATGACGGTATCTGTATAATTTATCAAAACTGGTAATCAAATTTTTATTGACGTGTGAATCAAGCCAGTAAACACATGAACCTGCTCTCAGGGCTACTCATCTCGCAATCGTCCTTGATCTGTTGCTTTCTATTCATCTCTCTCTCTCTTCTTCTCTCAATTTACAGAATCAATGCAAGGTAATTTCACGTGGCCATTCCCTCAGATCTTCTAAAAATCTGCCATATAAATTATTCAGGCTGGCTGGGCAGGAAAGCCCGTTGAGATGCATGGTAGATCAGTGACCTTCCGTTTAGCTGGCAGTCAGACAGACAACTAGAGTCAGTCAGTCAGTCAGTGAAGCTATCTGGCAGGAGAGCGGCTTGTTTTAATGTCCCTCAGGCAGCTGAAGTCTGTGCTGTTATGTGCAACTTTGGAGCGTGATGGCAAGCTCGGAATGCATAACATTATGCATGGCCATAATACATACACAAAATGAAAAGAGGAACATGCAGGGTATTTGTGGAGTCAAGTCTGTGCTTGGCCATGCCCAGTCTTGTGAGACCAGACTTCAAGCTCGTACCACTTCAGTTCTGCTTGGTCATCTCTGCAGCACTATATAGCAGCAACAACGTACTAATTGGTTACACTTGGTTTCACCAGGCTATCAGAGCCTGTTCTTATCTTTTAAATCAGTAAAATTACACAAAGAGAGAACAACACTGAATTTCAGGGGGGGAAAAAAGCTTCTTTTTTGTTTTGTTTTTCAGGACAGTTTTGTCATGCTTAAAGACTGTGTTTTAAATAGTGGCTAGTCTCACAGTAAAGGAAAGGTTCTGGTGCCGAGATGGGAGCATTCTGTGCGGAGTTTGCATGTTCTCCCTGTACCTGTGTGGATTCTTTCCAAGGTATTCCCACAGTTCAAAGATTTGTTTGTTAGGTGAATAGGTGATTGCAAATTTGCCGCAGGTTTAGATGTGAGTGTGTGGTTCTCTCTCTTTATGCTTGCCCTGTGACAGACTGGCAGCCTATCCAAAACAGCTGTAACAGCTCCAGCCACTCCACTGCCTCCGGCTGGATTACCCATTAAAAAAAATGGATGGATGCAACATAGTTTTGAACTTTGCTTTAAATATCTGAATATTACTGCCTAAAAATAATGAATTATGTTATTGGAATCCACACAAAAAAAGATTAGCATTAGATGAGAAGATAAATTAGCTAAGTAAAAATGAATAAAAATCTGCCTACTAGATTTCACAAACAACAACTGAGCTTATGGTGTGACAGTGTACACCAAAAACCTTGATTCCCCAAGAAGTTGTATTTGTTTTGTTTCTTTTTGTCTTTGTCTTCCTTCCTCCCTGCAGCTGTCAGACTGTACAATCAAAACTGCTCCCAACAAACATGGATGTTTACATCAGCGCTGTAATTTGCACTAATCAACTGAAAAACTACTATTGTTATACTTGCACATTACTTTTCTCAGTTTATATATACTAACTTATTGGAAGTTACATGTCTACTTTTTAATGCACAGGTACAATACACAATCTGCAGTTTTCTAATTATTCTAAATATTCTTAGCTATTTAAACATCTTTCAGTATCCTGCTCCGTTTGCACACTACAACCTGGGTTTACCACTTATCTGTACTCTAATTTTTAATAACCGTAGAGTACTCTGTTTTGGTAACTATTGTCCATGATGTAAATATGTAAAAATTGTGTGTGTTTCTGCTCTATCTCCTGTTGTGTTTGTACATATATATATATTTTTTTGCTGCTGTTACAATGAAAATGTACCCTTGTGAGACAATTAAAGCATTATTCTATTCTATTCTATTCTATTCTATTCTATTCTATTCCATTATTGTATGTTCTTCCAGTATTGCCACATGGTGGAAATGTTCTCATTGTTTCCCTGCCACTGACTGGCCTTAGGTATGGGGAGCTTGCTGTACTTCTGAGGCATCCCTTTCTTCATTACATCTTTCTTAGCTCTGATTAGGGATAGGAATTGATAAGGATTTAGGAATTCCAATTCCATTATTGATATTACTTATCGATTTGATTCCTTATTGATTTTCTTTGGGTTCTTACTAGCTTCACTTTGGGAGTTTCCACCAACACCGAGCACACACAACAACACAAAGACTTTACATTTGTGCAAATTATTGCATATGGTCAAATATTTGTCCATGTTGCATGTATTTTATCTCTTTGTTGTGATCAGCGTTGAGTGATTAGTCAAAAAATGTGATCTTTCTCTTCTCTTATGCCACTTTTCGATTAGTATCTACTAGGATTGAGCGGGATGATTCACCACGGTTTGCACGGTTTTCCATTAGGAAAACCCTTCTACCAGGTACTTTTTTAGTACCTTCTTGCCCAGGGTTCCAAACGATCTTAGTAGGTATTCAAATTTGACGTCGTCACACTGCATGCCACCGATTGGCTGGTCAGTATCATCACTCAGTGAGTCATGACAGCATCTAGTTAACGAAAATTCTGACGAAAAAGCCACAGACCAAGCAGCAGGTATATTCTTGCCTCGACGTCCACCTTTGTTGTAGCATTTGTTAAATATCCACACTTCACCGAGTTCTTTTGATTCCTCAGAGGCATTCGATGGAAGACAAAACACTGCTCAGTAGACCATTTAACACTTTATTTCTCTTTCACAATACTTCTAGAAGGGAGATGCGTCCTGCATGACAGGTTGCCGCGGATCTCCAAATGATGACGGGCCCTTGACAGTTTTATTACCGGGCACCCTATTCTACTCTAAACAACAGCATTTCGGTAAGTTTCCACTATAAGATGGTTGTTCCCTGTTATCTACTGCTCTGCAGGCAAGCGTGGGCGAGAGTCTACAACTAAATGGACACATATTCTAATGTCTAATGCCTTTTTACTCAGGGCTGCATCCACTCAATACTACACTATATGATTATATGGTAGGTTTGATTAATATGAGATTAATATAAGGCACAGTATTAAAGCACTTCAGCTAATATCATTCCAACACATTTGTGTTGCACATTACTTATATTGCGGGATGCTCAGACACGTTGCTATGACGAAAAGCACGCACACTGCCTTGTAATGGAAAACCAGTTGATCCGAGTCGTGGTGAGCTGTGGTGAGTTGACCTGAGTCAGTAATGGAAAAGGGTTTTTAGTATTTAGGTATGAACACAAAGCCATCAGCATAAGATAAAGATGAAAACCAGCAGTGATTCTGCTGTAGAAACAGGAACAGGCAGAAACAATGTTACCTGATGAAGTTTAGCGGTGGCTAGCTTCACTGCAGCTTACAAATGACGGCTCACATGATCCCGGAGCTGGGCTGGGATCAGCATTCACTTCTCTTTAGTGTCACTGTGTGCCTGTCGTGTTTCCTGTTTTACTTAAAAGTCTGTGTCTCATATCAGTGTTTCTAGTTTTGCTTCCCTTGTCTCGTTAGGTCTGATTTCTCACCTCTGTTTTTACCTCCTGTCTCCCATTCCCTGATTACTGTGGTGTGTATTTAAACCCTGTGTTTTCATTGCTTTGTGTCGTGTCGTGTCTTCTCTCTGTACGGTGTTTCTCTCGTCATGTTTAGTGCCCATGTTTCCTAGTGTCAAGTTTCCAGTGCCAGTTTAGTTTAGGTTTCACATTTGAGGTTTTTTGGGGGGGGGTTCTAAGTGTTAATTTCCATGAAGAGTTTTCAGAGAAATAAAAGCTGCATTTTGAATTTAAGTCCCGTCTCTGAGAGTCCTGCATTTGGGTCCGGTCCTGCCTGCCACACAGCACACACCATGACAAATACAGTATTTTCTGTCCTGGGTGGAGTTTGTACTTTACCATTATGCTCTTGTCCTTTTGTGCAATAAAAATAAAAGTAATGTCCATATTCACGCTGTAAACTGCCTTATAATTTTCCTCCTCTGACAACTAATTACCCTGATTATAGTGCAAGTACAATCAATATTGATATAAAAAAAAATTTCTATAACCCATTTCAAAGCAACAAAGGTGAGCAAAGTGCTTCACAATCAGTTAACAACAAGAGAAAATAGAGAAACAAGTACAGATAAATGAGATGAGGCAATGATAATGTATTAACATAAAAACAGAGCAAAACAGACATCACAAACATAAAACAAGCCTGGTGATACTCAAACCGAATTTGAATTAAAGCCAATGTAAAAAAAAGTGAGTTTTAAGACGCGATTTGAAAGATTGTATAGAGTGCAAGAACTGATAAGCAGGATTGATAGGCAAGCATAGTTGTGGGATGTCATTGTTTGGGGCTGCATGAGTGCTGCTGGCACTGGGGAGC
>VUQG01013139.1:1943-18734 GCA_015106755.1 Etia nguti
TCCCATAAAAGAACATAATTTGTGTTTGCATTATTTTACTGTGTCCACCAAAATGCAACATAAACAGCGCCGACTGCGAGGAAACTCCGAGGAAACGTCCCCATATTTGTATTGGGCTGGGCGATGCTCTCTGCATGGTCTCTCTTATGGTCAGTTAATGTTAACATGTACTATTGTGCATCTGCAAACTGTCATTTATACTGGTTGGTTGAATGTATGGGACACACTACAATCTACATTGTATCCACAAAACTTAAATTATGCGTGATATACACCATTTTGCTGTCTGGCAACCACCCAGCTAAAAATGACCTTTTTTTAAAAAGTCTTTATGCAACTACAACACCGTCTAAAAGCATCTGATCATTTTAATTTCATGAAAATGACATCTCATTTATTGTATTATACATGCTTAGTAACGACCTAGCAATGTGAAAATTTTTTAGCATGTAAACAATATCTAAATAAAGGTGCAGCACTGCGTACCTCTCTGGCAACCAGTTTCCTGCATCCTTGAGCAACTACTTGCCAGCCGGTTGGGGAATACGACTTTCCCTAGCAACCAAAGGTTGCCAGGAGTCTCTAAGCATGCGTGACTGAGGCTAGCTTGAATAGCTAAAAGCTTAGCCATAGATTTGCAGTGCAAATATGAGCAATTCTGACCCCCCAAAAATAACATGGTTATAAAACACAGAAAGCAAAGCAGAAGCTTTAAATCAGGTGACCAAAGGGTGATGTGAAGTTGCCCATCCTTGTCCATACAGTCTTTAGTGTGAGGGCGGGGCCTACATAGGATTCATCGATGGGATTGGACTGTGGGGAGTTAGGAGGGTAAGTTAAAGCCTTGGCTTCTTTTCTACTAGTGGAGATCATGGCTAGGATTTCAACGCAAAGATTTCCCATCATGGCATTACATTCTCTCTCCTTCTATGAGTGTATTTAATGCTATGGCTGAGCATTGAAGTGCTGCTACACTACTAGCAGTGAAATCTCCACATTCAGATTGTTTAACAGTCATCTTTCTTCTTCCACACAATGCAAACAAAAGCATTTAACAGACATTTGAGCTTTGCCTGTTTCCTAATGTTCCATGAATGCATCATTACACAATCAGCATGTTACTCAATATCATTTTAGTTTAATCTCCCAGCAACAACATTAAGCACTGATTACCTCATAAACTGACTGATGCTTTATATCTTTCACTGTGCCCATCATCCTCCTTCCCCTCATCCTCCACTCTTTCTTATACACATGTTCATGCAGACGAACTTTACCTTCACATAGGCCACTATCTTCAGAGATATGGTGGCCAGATAGAGGGAGTTCATGGCGAAGTCCATCAGATTCCACCAGTCGTGGATGTACTCTGTGAATCCCCCGTCCCACATCTCCTTAATCTCGGCCCAGATGAAGCCTAAAACACACAGGCACAGTGTACACAGAGCTGGTTATTTACATGCACACACACAGTTGTGTCTATATGATCATTTAATGTCATCCATCAGCGGTTTTTGTTTGCCTCATTTCTGCAGTATGACAAAAGTTTTGCTGAATATTTCCCTTTGTCAGAGGCCTAGAAGCAGTAAGCAGAGAGCCAGCATATTTGTTCTGTATGACTGGCTTTAGATAAAGTAAATAATGCAAGTCATTTTCTATTTAATACGCTCTCCCTGGAATATCTGGCTCTCGGTTTTTAAGGTTTTGGTTAAGACAGATGGCCTTGGTTAACCCGGATCCCAGATTTTCACATATCAGCTTGCCTCTGCGGCACGGTGGGTCAGTGGTTTGGTGTGTTCCAGGAAATATGACACCAGAGGAGCTTCCAGTTGGTTCTTCCCATGGGTTTGCCGTGGCTGTTTAGAGAGATGCTGCAGAACTGCAAATGGAGAATGAAAACTAAGCAATGGTTATTTCTTCAGTCGATCTTCTGGGAGTTTGAGAGGTTTTTAGAACATCTACAGATCTCTTCCTCTGTCATTACTCACTGCGCTCTTCTTATCTGTGAACAAACTCTGTCCTAGCAACAAATCCAAACATTGTTGTTTCTGAGATTAATAACTAACAATATTACCACGGTGGCCATAGTCATTTATTGGTGTGAAACAGATCCAAAACAATGAATTCTTGGCTCTTGGTTTTGTCACAAGGCAAAGTGAGCATGATGTTCAAGTATTATGTTATATGTCAAGTGTAGTCTAGCGTTTTACATCCGAACTTAAAGAATGACCACAGATCACATGATAATGAAGATTTGCATTTGTTGGAGTAGAGTGAGTACCCTGATTACCAATTTTCTGTTACTATGAACTGCAATGAGGGTTTGTGAGTATTCTGTAAAAATAAACAAATAAAACAAGCCGACTGTACAGCACTGTTGCATCTTAATTATCATTATCATTTAGTCACATCTGGACACTCCAAATGTCATTTTTATACAAAATAAATAATGAGCACCTCTGTAAAGCAGAAGGGTTGTATATTAATGTGATTCACATTTACAAGATGTTAACATTATTTTACATTTACACTATAAACAGGAAACATCTACAAAATTACTCTATTAAGTCCCAAATTAGGAACTGACATTTGCAATTCTATAGTTTTTTTAATCATCACTAATGCAAAAAGTTTAATTATTCTGAAGATAATCAAAAAGTTTAATATAACCTCATAAATGCAGCCTTGTAACATCTTTGGCAACAGGAGAAAAAATCATTGTAATTATTTTTTTCCCCCCATAATTTTGTTGTACATGTAACAATGACAACAAAGGTCTATTCTATTCTATTCTCACAGCATTACATAGGTGAAATAAGTCAGGATAAAATGAACAAATGAACCTGCTGTGAATGCCGACAGCTGATCAGTCATTTTGGAGACCTTTCAAGCTTCTCTCTTAAACATAAAATTTAATATAAATCAACTCCAACACATTTTAATTTCTGAAATATTTCTACTGTTATTTCCAATTAAAAGCAGACATTTTTAAAGAGAATGTAGTGATCGATTCAGAGATATCCAAAAACTCAAGAACTTTTATATAAATGTATACTGACCACCTTTAATGTAGCTTTTGTATCTCGCATAAATAACATTCTCGTACAGCGTACCTTACCACACTTTGGTTTTACACAGCAAGAAAATGTTAATGCTTCTTATATTTCATTTAATCTAAAATTTAATCGAGAGGAAGGAGTATTTGAAAATAATTTTTGAGCTACCTGTTGCTTATCTTCAGTACCAAGTCTTGCTAATCTTTTTATTTAATTTTACAGTTTAAAAAAAAAAAGTATGTTACTTTAGCTTTATTTGTTTATTTATTTACTTAAAAAATTAATTAATTAATATATTAGAAATCACCTAAAATAATGA
The DNA here is from genome assembly GCA_015106755.1 of Etia nguti. NCBI lineage: Eukaryota > Metazoa > Chordata > Actinopteri > Cichliformes > Cichlidae > Etia > Etia nguti. Next base: position 5,319 of record VUQG01013139.1, read on the forward strand.
GATAAAAAAAAAACCATATAGATCACTGTGCTACAGAAAAACATTGAAGTAGTGTTGTGTGGTACTAAATCTTAACTCAGTTAAACCCACAGGGCTTTAGGTGGGTTTAAGTATATTAACATTACACAGATATATAGACGAGTATTGCCACAGACTGTAAGAATGACAGACATGAACCTCAGCTGAACTTTCATGTTGTCTCCCCAGAGTTCAAAATAAAGTTCTTTTGGAACTACATCACAGTGATTCTTTGGTATTTAGTGCAGCCTCTCATCTGAAATAACTACAAAAGGAAGCAACAGAAGAAAACGTTCCAGTTTTTACCATCAGCATGACAACCAGTTAATGGTAAATCATGTTGCTCTTTGTCAAACATGTTTTGTAGCCGAGACTTTAAAAACAAGGAGAAAACAAGCGGAAGAGACGATGGAAGAGAGCAGATGGTTTTGTATTTTTCCAAGTGATTATGGATTGCATTTGGAAATGATTGGTGTCAGCTCTGAGAGAGAAGATGGAGATGTAATCACTCATTTCACACCCACCCACCTACCCACTCTCTCACACACACACACACACAAAACCAACTCCTCCACAGGCTTGAAAGCAGCCGACCACGCACCCCCACATCCACACACTTTTACAGACACACTCCGGGGCCTCTTGACGATTTGCAATCAAACAGAAAAAAAATGAAGCAGATAAGTTTTTTCTTTATTAATTTAAATCTTGTTGTTTTTTTACTGTCTGGAGGAGAAAGTCCGGCTTCTTGCCGGGCAGTGACTCATTCAAGACTTTAAATGTGAAGTTAGTTGTTAGAGCTCTGCTTAGAATAGTTGATATGAGTCACTTATTAAAGACATATGAAGGAATAAAGTGTGACATATTTTGTTTGTCTGTGCCAAATCTGTGTAAGCGCTGTTTAAATTTAGAGAAAGTACACTTTCAATAACAGCTGAAAAATGCTTACAAACTAGTAGTTTCCTGTTCAAGTCGGTTGTTTTGAACAGTTAAATGTTACTCCACTGACCCTCTCCATGCACCATTTCCTGAGCGAAGCCCCAAAGTCTCCTAACTGTCAGTCTGTAGTTGGCAAGTTTTGAAATAGATTTCCCCAAATCTTCCTCCAGCCATGTCGTTCCTTCTATACTGATGTTTTAAAAGGTTACCCAGCCCATTTCTGTAACACCGTCAAACTCATGACAGCTGAAAGAAAACGATTCAGACTGAAGCAGCAGAGCCCGAAATCTTTGTTTATATAACTTCCAGTTCAACTTCATCAGAGCCCGTTATCCACATTTCAGACAATAGCAGTGCAGGCATGAGCTTTTTTTGGACATCGCCTAACAGAGTTGTTGAATCTGATGCAGTTGGACCGGACATTGAATGGTCTTTAATCCTTAGCCTCATAGGTAACAACTCTAACCCAATCATGTATTTTGGACAAGATCAAAAAATGTCTAGTGTTTTATGCATGTTTGTTAGAATCATTCTACTCTTTGTTCTGTGACTGTCAAGACTTGGGAGAGCAATTTTATAAAAAAAAACCAAACAAACAAAGCAAACAAACATAGGGTTAACTTTAGGGTAAAGGTCAGTGAAATGAGACTCTTTGGAGGAGGAGGTACGGCTTAGTATGGCTCCAAATGAACTCCAGAGTGGTTTAATCTATGGTGTGAATGCGATCTGACCTTGATCTGAACCAACTACTAGCAGTACGTTATAAGTTCAAGCTAAAAAAAAATTCTCATAGCCACGTATGCTTTGTATTCTGGGGTGCGGCAAGGTACTATAGATGTGCAAAGGTATACAGGGGCTAGCAGCTAGCCGTGAAATGAATATAAATTCTCCAATAGTCCAGAACGCAGCAAGTTCTTCATGTTTTTACTTTTGATGGTCCCAATAAGTGGACTGGACATTCTCACGTGGTTTGAAGTGATGCATTTTGCTTCGCTTGGAGTTCACTTGGATTTTTCTCAGTGTGGAAAGAAACCAAATCTAAGGAAAAAGCTACAAGTTTGAAAACTCATCAATTGATTTGGACCAGAGTAAAGAAACTATAAGTGTGAAAATGCCCTTAGACCTCACAGGGTTTCCCTGCCAGATCCCTGATACAAAGTGTGTCCACATGAGAGTATAATCTCTGAGGAATTCATAACAAGCAGGTGTTTGCCCTGTGTCCTCCCTCCTGCATTCCCTGCCCAGTAAACACCCTTGGCTAAACCCAGCTGAGCACTTCTACTAGTGTCAACACACCTATCATTGTGTGCTACATGTGAGAAAGTCCAAGTGGAACTGAATTCATGTGTGAAAACGACTAATTTACCATGACACTTTAGCCTGAGATGCTGCTAGTTTTGCTGGGAGCAGCTACTGAAGCCTGTAGCAGAGGTGGAGGGGGCTCCACTAGTTGGGCGAGCTCGCGTCACAACACCACGCTGTCAAACTGATTTCAAATTTCAAAGCTGTCAGACACTTGAGGACATTTATCAGATCTCTCAGTTCCCTGTGGTGGTGCAAAAGTCTTTCTTCACAGTCTAATTCATAAATGGAACACATTCAGTTTTCAACTCTAGATTTTACTGGAAATTCTTGGAAATGTGTTAAAAATAAAAACAAAGATGTACATATGTATTCATAGCCTTTTTGAGTATAATGATGCTACAAGGTTAACACCTATTTTCTGTTTCTCCCATAATTCTTTGCAGAACCTCTCAAGCTCCGTCAGGTTGAAAGGGGAGCATTGGCCAAGGAACAGCCAAGTAACAAACAGGAAGCTAAAAAAAAAGTCTTTATGTAAATAAAGCTAAGCTGAGGTGAAAACATCACCATTTACCAGGATAACTGGAAAGTTGCTTTTTGAAGAAACCCCTCTTTATCATGCTGAAACTGTGACCTCAAACAGGACTCTGAACTTTCAATGACTGTCACAAAACCCATGTGCTTCAACTATTTTATTACATGAAAACGTGTCTTCAAAGTGTGATTTGAAGTGGCTGATGGCACACATTTCTCTCAACACGCAAAAAAGGTAGAATAAACAAAAAAAGAGAGTTACTGTCCCCATCTGTAAAGTCTTTAAATCCAGTAGAGCAGAACAACAAAGACTCTAAAAGCTGGATTTAAACTTTGTTCTTGCCCTCGGCAGAACTTAGTTTTGTAGGCAGACAGAAGACATCTGTCGGATCATGAAAATCCTTGTAAAGATGCAACCCCCTGTTGGATACCAGCCAGTGTAAGGGATGCTATGTGACTGAATTACAGAGAAATTTCCAACAGATCTGAGGTAAGAGCTGCAGAAAGGCCAGCCACAAACAGAGCGGCCTCGCACCCAGATCATTTCAGCAGGTACAGAGTTTTTAAGCACAACCCTCAGAGGAATACTCTGAAAACTTACCCAGCACCCACGGCAGAATCATCCACTCCACGATGGTGGGTGGTGGTCCCTGCATGTGCAGGTTGGTGCGGGCGATGTGCTGCGAGGCCAGCAGCAGGAGGAAGAGGAAGGTCAGGTAGGACGCCGTGTGACAGATGAACTTGATGAAGGGCTTCTTAATGAAACGTCCCAGAGCGCTCTTTGGAGCCAACAGGTAGATCTGAGGAGGATGGAGGGAAGGAGGGAGGGAGATGGACAGGGGGACAATGGAAAAAAGGAAGGATTTGTGAGTAAGAGCACAAAAGAAGAAAGAGAGGCAAGATAAGAAGGAGACTGTTTTGTTCTTAAATGATCTTTAATGACCAAAAAAAAAAATTAAAAAAAATCAGCCAACGAATCAGCCTCAAACTGGTTTTGTCTCGTCAAATATTGTTCTTTTCCCCCTCAATGTCAGCTCAACAGGATAAAAAAAATTGCAAGTAAGTTGATAAATGTCCATGCTCAGCCACCGTAGTCTTGCGTTTCATCTGTCAGCACTGTTATTGTTATTGCCAGCGTTATTGCAGTTATGATGCTTGTTTACTTGTTCTGCTCGTCTACTCGCTGCTGGCAACCTCGGCACACTGAGTCACGCCAGAGATGCTTTTTAACTCGAACTGAGTCGGACGTCGACAGACTCAGAAACAATAAGGCCGAAAGAGAGCGAGAGGGAGAGAGAGGTGTGCTTAAATACACAATTAAAACATTAATAACTAACCCCACTGCGGCACCACTCTGATTATTGATATGTAAGCACTTTATGTTAATTATCTCACTCACATCAGCAAAAACATGGAGTGTAAATAACCTCAATTAAGACCAGATTGCGTGTCGGAGTCTTTGAAGACACCACAAAGGTCACAGTAATAAACGAGAGGAAAAAGGTGCAAATATTTTCCCCTCTTCTAATTATTCTTCTTTCTCAAGCTTCATAGGAAGACAAAAGTAAACTAACATTAAAAGTTAGCTAACAGCATTCACCTGAAAAGGAGGAAAAATTTTTAAGAAAACCTCCAAGTTGGCTCTGAACTTCCAGACCAGTTATTGGGTTTAACAGAGTTATGTTGAAAATGTATCCCTGAAATGCGCTGCAAGCAAATGTTTAACTTTTTTTGGCTTTATCTTTAGTGGAGAGTCGGGTAGCAAGAGCCAGTATGTAAGTTGACTCGCTGTATTTTGGCAACTGTGCCCTTTAACTGTCATGTGACTGTTCATTTGTGAAAAGAAGCAGCACATGGCAGCGAAGGCAAGCATCAGTTTTCTTTACAAAACTGTCTTTGGCTCATCAAAGTACAAATATCGGATGCAATGAATTCTCCTGAAGATCTCAAGTTTGTTTTTCCCTCCTGACCGACTTGTGGTTTTCTCCCTCTGCCTCAGATCTCCTCCCTGTTTGCACGTCTATTGAGTTTCCTGCTGCACATTTTTGGATGTGTCAAAAAATCATTTAAAGTATTCCTGGAGTTCAGAGCAGCAACCTTAAAGTAAAAAAAAACTTCTTCTCACAATGTTAATATGACACCGTAATAACCGCCTGTGTGAAGGTTGTCCAAGCCTTTGTCAGCTTGGACAAAGGCTAAATGTGCTGCTACTGGGCTGATCACTGGGATGCTCAGGATGTCATTTTGTTAGAAATTTTTGTTTAGTTTATAATTATTGTCAACAGTTTAGTTTCATACATCCATCCATTTATTTTGCACCACTTATCTGAACCCAGGTCGGGACAACAGCCTAAGCAGAGAAGCTCAGACCTCCCTCTCCCTGACCACCTCCTCCAGTTCATCCGGGGGAACACTGAGGCATTCTCCTGGGCCACCCATGAGATATAACCTCTCCAGGGTATCCTGGTTCTATCTAGGGGCCTCCCAGAACATCTCACCCAGGAAAAACCCAGGAGGCTTCCTAATCAGATGTCTGACCCACCTCAACTGGCTCTTTTAACGTGGAGGAGTAGCAGCTCTACTCTGAGTCCTCTCAAATAAATAAACTCTCTGGGAGCCATCAAACCCTGGAGAAAGCTCATATCTGCTGCTGATCTGGTACTTGTCTTCCAACTTCGATTGCTGCATGGTTGACAAACCCCTGCTGCAGGTGATGGGTCAGGTAGACCCATGCAGCATGTAGGAGATTAGCCCACCTGGACCCTACAGGGTAAATCTTAGTCATCAGGTGCTCATTGATTAAACGCTGGCCAAGACCTGGATCCAAGGTGGAACGCCATGATCCATGACCCGGGAACAGAAATGAATGCGCAGTTTTAACTGTCTTAATTTTTTTTCTAAAATCTGCATTTTTTTTCATTTTATTTTAAATGTTTCTCAATTTCTCTAAACTCAAAGGTTTTAAAAGATGAACAAAAGCAGATCTTTAGCTGCATCCCAGCATTAATGACTCAGCAAGTTCACACATTGGCTGATGAGTCTGAGTCGAGACTGCAGGTGAAGTTCATCAGTGCCTATTTAGTTGGCTCATCTCACTGCAGTACCAACAGCATGAACAGAAATTTTTCTGAAACGAAATCCTTTAAAAGATAAAATGACCAGATTAAATAACACAGTCTGTACCTCTGTGACATCTGTTAACTTCCAGTTCCTCTTCAAAACCTTATTTCTGATTTTCCATTGTCCTTCAGTCAATAAACCGTAACTTTGGCCTAATTACTACCTGAAAACAGTCTGAAAAAGCAGCAGTTTGGTTACATCAGCTCTCTGCCTTCATTACCTTTAGTTTTTCTTTTTCCCAAGTCACTGATTTCCTTCTCTTCACTATATATTTCATTTTTCTTCCTTCAATTTTAAGCTGTCTGTGTTTCTTCAGTCTATACTTGATTTCTTGTCTTTCTCCTTTCTAGGGAAATGATTATTTCTCAGTTTCCTCCTCTTCTCGTCTGTCTTTGCCCCTCCTCCTGCCATTTATCCCTTCCAAAACCTTCATTTATTTTCTCTAATTCCCTCTTCCTCCTTTAAACTTTCCTGAATCTCAATATTTCAATTTTTCTCAATTCCTTTCCAATTTATATTTTCATCTTCTCTTCCTGCCTTGCTTCTTCAAATCTCTATTCCCCATCTATTGTTGTCTTTTTACCCACTTTCTTCACATCTATATTAGCCATCCTCCTTCATCCTCCCATTGCTCCTTTTTTCCTTACCAATGAGAAGACCGGGAACAAGAGTCCGATGATGAAGCAGGTAACCAGTTTAACCACCCAGTGTCGTCTCCTCCAACCTGGGAAGCCATCATACCACAGTGTGGCCAGCAGCTGCTGGCAGTTTGGCTGGGCCACAAACTGGAAAGGGAAAAACAGGGAGAGGAAATGCAGTTTAGTACATGTGAAAAAGCCCTGAAACTGCAATGTTAATTTGGGAGGTTTGAAAACGAATAAAACAATGAGCTCAGCGCACATCCCGGCCCCTGGCTTTGGGGGGGGGCACTGCTTGTATAAAAACAACGTTATGCAGAGTTCACATTACAACTTCCAAGTCTCATCAGGTTACATTTTAAAAACTTTTGATCACCCTGACTGCTTAATAAGATCATGGAAAAAATTGTCTCTGACTGCTCAGTGGTGTTTATTTGATGCTGATGCCATCACCAAACATCATCTCCTCCTTCTTCACTTTATTCATTTTTTCTCAAATCAAGGAGGCTGCGGCCCTTTCATCTTTTCTCCCTCCTCTATCATTCCATCTATATAATTAAATCCTTTTGTTATCCACAGTCACAAATTCCTGATAGAGTAAAACATGAGTGGCTATTAGCGTGTCCTCTATTAGTAGTAGTCGGATATCAGAGTGAACTGTCATCTTGTTAAAGTCCTTTTCCATCTCGACTGTGACATCGACACCTCTGACTGATTTCCACTGGGGTTGGGATTTGATTTACCCTAACCAATCACAAGAGAACAAGGTATCCACCTGAAGCTTCCCAAGCCACCCAAATTTCCCCTTGTGGGACAATTAAAGGATTATTCTATTCTATTCTATTCTAAGCTAACGTGATTTAACTCGACACTGCTGCACAGCAATGCAAACGTGCTTCCCCCCCCCCCCGGGAATTTAAAAGTAAAGAGCAAAGTACAGTAAAAAGAAAAATAGGTCTTCAAACGAGGCTGCTTGTAAACACGTAGCAGATAACATTTGCAGATAATTTTCCAGGGTTTTTAGAATCCTTATCTGGTTGTAACCACTGGTTGTATCAGTGGATTAAACCAGGCAGAGGAATTAATTAATAACTGAAACCTTTTCAGACTGAATACCGGACAGTTAAAGACACTCAAACAGACCAGACTCACATCTTTGACAGCCAGAGAGCAGAAAAAAACCTAACAACTGAGTCAGTCAGCTACACAACATACATTCATACAGACGTAGCAGAAGCTCAAACTTAGGCACGTAGACATAGCCAAGACGTCTTGTTGAAGTTCAAACTGAGAATAAGAACGAGGAAGAAAAGTCATTCTAAATGCAAAAAATGTCAAACCTTGATGCAGATGTACTACAACAGGAGAAGGCCACACCGGGCGTCACGGCTAAAACAGGAAACGGAGGGTACAGTTCACACAGGCTCACCAAAAATGGACAATAAGAGTTTGGAAAACGCTCCTTTGTCTGATGAGACTCGATTTCTGCTGTGACATTCAGTTAGTAGGATCACAATTTTGTGTAAACAACATGATAGCATGGATCAATCCTGCCTTGTCTGAACACCATTATACCACCAGGGTGCTGCAGGTGGTGTCATGGTGTTGGGGATATTTTCTTGTGGAATTTTCTTTAACTACCACAGCCTACCTGAGTATTGTTGCTGACCATGTTCATCCCTTTGTTACCACAGTGTATGCATCCACTGATGGTTTCTTCCAGCAGGATAACACACCATGTCACAAAGCTCAGATGATCTCAAACTTGTTTCTTGAACATGACAAAGATACTTGTTGTCTTTGATAGAAGACTTCTTCAAAAAAAAAGCCCTGTTAAATTAAAAAATAAAAGCCCCAGATACTTTTTAAGGAATAAAAAAAACAAAGAAACTAGTCCTAATGGCTGTTTACCAGCAGGAATCCCAGCAAGGATTGTTCATTCCCCTCTACTTACTGTGCATCACAAGATCAGCACCATGGACAGCTCTTTCCACACTCTATACTACACGATGCTGCAATGTTTGAAGCAAAGCTGTAATTCAGACAGTTTCATACAGAGAGCTTATGTTTAGTTATGGACAGTCCAGATAAAATGTGCCAGGATCAATTATCTCCAAGCTGACACTTATGGAAAAAAACAAGCAAGAGTAGAAATCTGCAGTTATCACCAAATGTTCAGCCGTTAAAAAGTAGCAGAGGATAATTTTTGACTGACAGCTTCAGGTGTCATCCTGACTTTTTTTTGGGCAGTTTTCCTCTTTAATCTATTAGCTAAATGCTTGGTTCATAACAGTTTCCCGTCCTTGTGTGAAGGTGGAAGCGCCAAATTGAGCTGGATGTTTATTTAGCTCATTTATCTAAAAGGATGTTTGTTTAAGGGAGAAACACATTATCAACATTCTCTTATACACATACAAAGACACACACAGGCACGACTCGGGGTGATTGATAACGTTCCGTCTCTGAAGCCTTTTCAGAGTATGAGAGTAATTTACAGTCCTGGGATTTTTACCAAGATTAAAACTAATCACCCAAAAGCAGAAATGAGGAGGGATGAAGTAAATAAATTGAGAGGTACTGAATGAAGAAAGGAAGGAAATGAAAGATGGGCCTGGCAAGAGCAAGTAAGGAGAGGAAGGGAGGAGAAAAGAAAAAGAAGGACACAATGGGAGAAGGAAAATAAGAGGAAAAAGTCAGACAGGAAGAAAAGAGGAATGGTTCTTGGTGACTCAGAGGGCACCTGAAGGTCTGATGGGGACAAACAGCCTTTGGTGTAATGCCAACAGTATTAGTGGTTGAACTGTAATGAGATGTAAATGGAAACAACAGAGAAGCTACAAACCTGTCAGGGCTGAAAGTAACCTTTGGTTTGTCATAAAACCTCACAGAGGAAGATAAAGGCTCCCCAGATTTACCCGTATGATGCTTGCTGCAGAGCATTTATAAGTGTAAAGATTACAAATGATTCCTTTGTCAGGACTCATGTCACGTAACCATTTCCAATGGAAACCAAAAGGTACACATTGCTTGCAGTGCTAGTGTATGTCAACAAGCAGCAGCAATTCTTACATTCTTATTACATTGTTGATTTATTGTTTAAATCGGCAGCGTAAATAATACATATTAATGCTATGTAGTGTAACAGCATTAACCACATCCAATGTCCAAAATACCTGACAAGTTAGACACTTACTTTTTTGCTATGCTATATTTCAAATTGTGCACATCTATGCTTAGACGATTTGGGTATTTTTGGGGGGTTTATATTGAGTGTATAAAAACATCCACACTATCAAGTAGACAAATACATAAAATACCAGTACCTCAATAGTGGACTTGCAACAGTCAAGTTATTAAATATGGAATGCTGTGCACATACAACCTTAAACAGGGGTCATCTTAGCTATGCAGCAGAAAGGGAAGGGCTAGCTAGATAAGACTCGAATATGTACTTTCTCTTTTTTTTTGTGTTATACATCACTGATCTTCTTTTCATTGTCCCTTATCCATCTTTTGTGTTCTCTTTCTCATTAAATGACCCCCTTTCCTCTTTTCTTCTGCCCTTCTATACATTCTGTCTCTTCTCAACTGATTCTCCACCTCCTCTGTGTTTGTCTCCACTCCCATCCTTCTCACTTTGTATTTGCTCGCTTGTCTTTCTTTTCTGTTCAGTTGCATTTCTTCTCCTCAACCCTTCTTCGTTACCCTTCTTTCTTTCTTCCATCCATCTTCCTATCCTTCCCTTGGCTCCAGCATGGTGTCCTGTTTCCATGGCAGCAGTATGCTAATGAGGTAGTTGATCTTTTGGCTTCGCTAAACTACAGCAGTCTGCTCCTTTCTCTCCTTTCCTGTTTCGGTCTTGATTTTTGCTGAGCCCCAGTTGATAAATATGCTTGTCATGGTTTACTGTTGACACAAAAACACTTGCTGACGTAACAGCACCATTTGAGATGGCCTCTAGACCAATCGGAAAGTCAGGGCAGATCAGGAAGGAGAAAACTAAGAAGCAAACAGATCTCAGACATAACTCTGTTTTTGGGATATATAGAACAATGTGAGACATCACTGAAATAACATATAAACTCACAATGAATCAGAATAAATTACATAACACTCTGAAAAAGCTGGGGCAGTGGGTGGTATATTTCATCATCAGCGGTCAGTCAGCCAGTAGCAGGAAGATGATAGAAATATATTGTTTGGATCGAGGCAGTGAATAGTAAATGAGTGTGTGGTGGGCAATGACTCGGGTCAGCTGAACTGGGGACACAAATGACATCATTTTCCTGTCTGAACCTACATTAGGTTAAGAGATCTACATTTTATTTGCATCAACATTGAGACATGGTTGAGTGACAAATCCCAGACAATCACACTCCCACTGAAGTGGAACAAATTAGAAAAGTAGCAATTTAAGCCTGGATGATCAGTTTAGCAATATTCCCACAGATATTATCTTTTGATAGATTCTTCTTTTTATCTTTAGAAAAAGAAAAAAAAAGGTGGGTGGGTTGATTTTAAAAAAAATGCAGCACATGTAGCTGAGTAGCATCATTCATCATTTTCAATATATCTTTAACATGATGTCATGACTGGAAATTTTTTACTTCCTAACGATCCCTTTCAGTTTTGGTTTCAGCTCTAGTAACAGGAATTACATACCAGTCTCCCTAAAAATTTTATTATTATTATTAATTACAAGAAAATGAAGAAGAAAATGGTTAAAATAGATGGTTACCTAAAATTGGTTTTATTTTGGCCAAATTGCACTAGCAGAAGGGCATTAATAAAGTAATAATTAAATGGTCATATTATACAACCTACTAACACGTGGTGGTACCACTAAAAAGCTTAGCTGTCATGTGCTCTGGAATATATTGTTAGCCTAGTAATTTGTCAGACGCAGGAGCTGAGACTTCCACACTGGATCCATATTAATATCAGGCCTTCAGCATGATACATTTGCTCGAAATACTGACAAGAAAGGAAGCAGGCGCCATCAGTTTTTTTTAGTAATTTCATATTGCCCCAAAAACCACTGTTAATATGGCCCAAATGTGACTGGCAGCTCTGAGACCCATTTTTTTTAATTCCACTGTACAAGTTAATAATTTTTAGAGTTAAATGGTCCAGGATCCAATTTGCAAAATAAACTGTCAAATATAACAAAATACGAGCAATGGACAACACAAACAGCTGATATATTCACCCACTGCCCAACTCTACAGTATACATTTAAAATGAACTCATTTTTAATGGCAACAGCAACCACACATGGATACTTATCAGGTTTTGCTGCCCTGAACTGAAATTCCTTTTGTCTTACACTCTTCATCTTTCATGCTAGCACTGGGAAAGTGTCACTGCGTCACCATGACAAATTTCCAGTCCAACTTAAATTGATTACCATGGTCTCTCTCTGGCAGTGCTTTGCCTCTTTCTCCTAGCAGGCTGGGTCAGTGGTGTGAAAACTGCAGAGGATAAAGTCTTAAACTTAATCTCAGTGTGCCTGCAGCACTGAAACCACACTCTTTCATGCTAATCCAATAGCAGCTTTACATAACACACAGTACTTTTACTGGTCGGGGCAAGGAAGAGTTGTCTGAAAATGACTTTAAGGGATGTGAACAAGGGGGGTTTCTTGTAGAGAAAATCTACCAATCCAGGGGAAAAAAAACCCCCAAAGCAAATCAAACCAACTTAAAACTTCTAATTTTAAAAAGCAACATCTTGTTTTGTGAAATATACAGATGTTCCCATAGTGAAATGTGGGGAAAAGAATTGAGAGGTGGCAAATTTATGGACTTAGGACATAGTAAAATCTAATGGGCAACAGGGGGCAGCATTTCTGGATGTAAAAATAAGTCTAATTGTATACAAACCTACAAGAAAACCAAGTCCCTAAACTCCTCAAGGAGATGAAAATACAGACTTTGTTTCTAGTTTATAGTCTTATTAAATCTAACATATTGATCATTTTGATAATTAAGGTCCACGTTAGAGTCAAAAAGGAGGACAAAAATGGGGTTGCTTTGGGCCATGCCAAGTCGCTACCAATATGAGCGTGGAGCTGGGTCACATTCTGTGCCCATCTTGTGCCCAAGAACAACAAGCCCTCATGCCTGAATGACTACCGGCCAGTTGCACTGACTTCGGTGGTAATGAAGGTGTTCGAGAGGTTGCTGAAGAAAATCATCTCCTCCTCCATCCCAAACACTACAGATCCGCTGCAGTTCACCTACCGACCCAACAGATCCACTGAGGACGCCATCGCCCATGTTCTGCACACCACCCTGAGCCACGTGGACAAGAAACAGGGTAACTATGTGAGATTGCTGTTTGTTGATTCAGTTCAGCATTCAACACAACAGTGTCCGGTAGACTGTCCACAAAGCTGAGGGATCTAGGACTCAACAGCCGTCTGTGTGCATGGGTGTTGGACTTTCTCACTGGCAGAACTCAGGTGGTGAGGGTGGGTAGGTGCGTCTCCGACAGCATCACCATCAACACGGGAGCACCACAGGGGTGTGTACTCTTGCCGCTGTCCTACTCCCTCTATACTTCTGTGTGGCCACCCATGGCTCCAATACCATTGTGAAGTTTGCTTACGACACAGTGGTGTTGGGCGCCATCTCCAACAACGATGAGGCAGCCTACATGGATGAAGTGAAGAATCTGGCATGGTGGTGCCAGGATAACCACCTCCAGCTGAACGTCGGCAAGACCAAGGAGCTGGTGGTGAACTTCAGAAGGAGTCAGCACAGAGACTACAAACCCATTGTCATCAATGGAGCTCCAGTGGAGAGGGTCCAGTCCTTCAAGTATCTTGGTGTCCACATCTCCTCAGACCTGACATGGTCTGCCC
>VUQG01013149.1:1698-32480 GCA_015106755.1 Etia nguti
GGACTTCCTGTAAACAAAGCCATCCATCCTGAAAACAATCTAGAGATGCACAAGGAGGCTTGGAGGACCAAATTTAAATTGTTTATTAATTATTTAATTTTGTATCATCATCTTGTATCTCTATCATTTACAGAATCAAAAAAGTCTGTGTCTTTCTTCTTGTATCGCTGTTTGTTTCCTGGTCAGAAGACCAGGCAGATTCCACAGTTTGCGATTGACAGCAGATAAGGTGGAGTGGAATTTCAGCTCTACTCTGAGGTCCTGATCACACGTTAATGATTAAACACGATACAGGAGACAACTTAAAAAGAACAGAGAGTGAAGAAAAGAAAGTGAAAGAAACAAAAGACAAACAAACTCAACATCAATATGACTCACGCGTTCGTCCCGTCTCAGCGGCTGCCGGTCCGTCTCCCTCGGGGTAAACAGGAGTGATGGAGACTTTGTACTCTGTGTCTGACAGCAGAGGCTGCAGAACGAGGCTATTCTGACCAGTGGGCACTGTTCTCTGTAAGCACAGAAATACGAGAGTTAAGACAGTTTTGAAAGACAAGCATAGCCGTTAATCTTTGACTTTAACATTTAGACATTTCCCCATCTTCAGTCTCTCTGCACTGATGTGGCATTTCACCTCCCAAAGTTCAGCTGCCAGTCAAACAGAGAAACTGCACTCTGACGTTTTCTCTTTTCTAATCTTGATACCGTTTCCACAGCTAATCATCCATTTTTGCTTTGGAATATTAAATGTGTGGATTTTTGTAGCTGCTTCTCAATTATGTGACACCACATAAGCTCCCTGTAGGATCACTTCATGTAGATCAGATGTAACAGCAGGATAATGTGACTGCTGCATTTTCTCACTTTGAAAGGACCTCGAGTTTTATAAATGATGTTTCCACAACGCCAAAAAACTTGTGCATGTCTTAAATTATTTGATTAGAATTTGTGTCCACGTGCACAGATACCTTTGCCTCTAAATGATTGTTTCTTATTACCCTGCCCTCCCTCTTCCTTCCCAGCTATGATCGTGGTGACAGAGGGCTTTTTGTCTTCTCCACCAACACCGGCCTTCAAGCATTCTGCATTTTTACCTCTGCTAAGTTAATGTTTTTGGTAGCATTTCTTTATTTGCGTGTCATTCAGTCTTTAAACAATATATCTCGAAAAGTTTTGAATGAATTCTGATAAAACTTTGTAGGGACGTCGAGGGACTGTGTTAACAATTCATCAAGGTTTCGTCCACCGAGGTCATCAAGGGCAACTTGAAGATTTATTGGTCGAAAATTGACATAAAGCAGTACTAATTGGAAACTATGATTCTTACAAAGTGTGGTGCATATTGAGGTGTTTATTGTCAACATTTAGAAAGTACCATATAGATTTAAATCATCACATCACATTTGACCTCTGACCTCTCCTTCAAAGTCTGATCTGAAGGTCAAAATGATAAAAAATAAGTGATAACAATGCTATATAGAGATACTTAAAATGATAACAGGTTTTGTGACTGACAAGAACAAGTCTGCATGGGATACTTTTTCAGTATAATTGACTAATTTTATTATAACTTCATTGTGTTTACATTAACAGGTCATATGTGTTTAAATTTAAATAAAATTTATTCTTTTTTTTTAAAATCAAAATCACACCAGTTTTTCTTTTTCACTTGATCTTCAGTCCAACAGCCCACTGGTTGCTTTGTTGGTCGGTCTTTCTGACTCCCGTCTCCCTTTTTTGTGCTTTGTGTTCCAAATACTTATTTTTTTATTGTTAATATTTTATTATAATCTTTTATATTCCATTCTTTGAACTCCAGCAGCTATGTGCTGTCTCATGTGTTGGGTTCCTCTGAGCCATGGATTTAGAGAGTCTAACAAGGACAGATTCAAAAATGAGTTAACAAAGAGAATTAAGATTTCTAAAGCACAAGGCACCAAAAAAAAATAGTATTAGCCTTTTAATAGAGGTGAAGTAGAGAGAGTCGCTGCAGTGGACTCTGAGGTTTCACAGTGTTGCAGAGGTTAATTGTGTCCAGGTGTCCTCTTCACCTGTGGGCGAGCTGAGTCTTTTATTAAAACTGATGATCTCTAATCTAATCTCCTTCGTTACCCCGTGGGCATCTTTCCTCTCTCTTCATCTCTGCTTCTCTCTGTCGATTTCTCTGCCGTTGTTTGTCTCTCCACATCTGCTGTTCATAAATTATACTTATACGGTGACTTATATTATTTATTTCTGTTTTCATTCTTTGAATCTGAAACCCAGTGGAGCTCGCTTTCTTCGTTTTTATTCTCCAAAACCTCCGGCTCATTTCCCCACCTCTCATCTTAAAGTATCCCCTTCTTATCCACACTCTTTCCCCTTCTGTTATTAAACTCTATGATACACACACACACACACACATATATATATTTATTATCTATGATGACAGTAATTTCCAACAAAATCCAATTGTAGCAAACTGAAAAGGATGGCATCGTCTGGTTGTGGCAATATAATAAAAGAAAATCTTGACAAATCAAGTGGCTCCTCACATTCTATTGGTTAGAAAGATTGCCAAATCTTCTCTCAGTATACTGAACATATTATATCAGCCAAGCCTTATGATACAGTTAAGGAACACTCGTGTATTATTTGATCTGCATAAAGCATGCTGTGAATGCTCTAAGTGGCTCTGTAAAGGAAATGTTTGGAGGTATTTTACATATGATTGAACACAGAGCTCATTTCGCTCCAGGTAACCAGCGCTATTGTTGTACTGTGCGTAGGAGAAATCTTTAAAGGTTGAGCTCTCTGTCTTTCTGTCTGCCTGTCTCCTTCCATCTGTCTGTCTGTCTGCTGGGCCAGTTTGCATTCTGAGCATGTAGAGTCTGGCCCTACTCCAATCGCAAAACTTCCACTTTCTAAAAAAAAAGAAAAAAATTCTTATACGTGTCAGTCAGAGCAGCACTGTGGGCCTTGACAAATCAATTTCAGCCCAGTCTGATGAAAAAGGCAGCAAGTCTCTAAACTGTCACAGTGTCACACAGTTGGAATAAACCACCTCCAGCTGCACTCCCTTTTTTACTCCAACCTCTTTGTAAATGCAAACGTGGTCTCATAAAGTATTTATGTGATCCAGAAACACAATCTTGTTTTGACAGAGGCTCCACGCAGGTCTAGAATATTAAGTTTGATCTACCTCCGCTGGAACAACGAGGCTTGAAGGTAAACTGCAGGGTAGACAGTCAAACACACAGCTGACAGAGTCAGCTCAAGGTAACTGTTGGGGTACGATGACACAAGAAGACAAGTGCTAAACTGTGCAGACATGTTACCCGAAAAAAACCCACCAAAGCAGAAACATGGGACAAGACTTCAGACCAGAACAAAAGGAACCAACCAAAACTTTCAAGTAGAGCTGTGATAAAAAATAAGAAAGACTACTACGAAGACTATTTTGGTCAATATTGAGATTACAGAACAAGTTTTGTTCTAAAACTGAAATATAAATACATAAACACACCACAGTCAGTCAGTGTGACAAAACTAATGAATAATGTTGAATTGTCAGTAGTCTTGTTTAAATAATGTTTTATGATAAATCCAAATAATCGCCAAGCCCTAGAAGTGGGGAGGCATCCCTTATGCTGTCAAAGAAGCGGGAACCTCCAAGGGCTGAAAACTGAAGCTGAGAAGAAACTATCCATACCTGCAGTTCCTTTAGTGGCCACTTGGGGAGAAATCCTCATAAACTCTGATGTTAACATGCCTAGCTTTGCAGTAGTGGTCGACATCACTGACGATGTTAAAGGAGAACCATCTTTAATCTTAGATCAGGACTTTAAGCTCAAGTCAAGTCACAAGAAGCCTTCAGTTTACCACAGGACATTTAACAGCTGGTAGCTGCTGGAGGCATGAATCCTGGAGCTTTGTGAAGCTAAATGTAATGACTGTGGACAATATTTTAAAAAAAGAAAGAAACTTACTGATAAATATCAGAAACAGACCTAACATTAAAAAAATAAAAATAAATAGATAACTGGAAGTGAATCAGACACACTAAATGAGCAGTTAGGGGACAGTTGGAAAAAAGAGGACATTTCTGCTGAATGATGCCAAAGATCACAATTAAAAAGAAATGGGTTTGGATTTCTCCCTCATGAAACCACACTTGTGGTGTTTAAACCTAAATGGCTTCCATTAGCTAAAACCGGCAATTGAGACACGGCTCAAAGATCAAAAATTAAAGGTTTAGTGCAAAACACTGTATTATTTTCTAATAGCTGTGAGTATCACACACAGACAGTTACAATTCTTTAAGAAAAATCCCGTCTGTTTAAGATCCCTTAAACTTTTTAAATCCCCAATTTTTACCTCCTGGAACAAGAATCTGCTTCTGAGCAGTAAGAGCCAGAACCCTGCACACGGTGGAATTGCTCTTGATGCCCGGCAGCTTTGGTTTATTGGACGCTGAATGAAGCGGCACAGGGAAATAATGGAGCTTCAATGAGTTGAGCATCACAGCTGCCTGTGGACAGATGGCTTCAGAGTTGAGTCACGCCGTGGCTATGGTGTAGACGCCATCATCTGGTACGGCACTGACTGAGCCATCTGAATGAACCGAACCATTAACTTCTAGATTTATAAGCTTGTAGAGACCTAAGCACTGAGAAATGTTTCATTTCTTTGTGCATTAATTTTCTAGTACAAGTCTAGCAAGAAAGGACCAGACCAGGTTATAACCTTAGAAGCTGTTCCGGGTAACCCAAAAAATAAGAGCTTATTTGATACATCCAACACACCGGTGTTATCAGCTAGGGTTGGCAATTGCACAGGTGCACCAAAAACACAATCATACCTGCTAATTACAGCTAAGTAACAGACTAATAATATACTAGCATTTCACTCACTAATGTCTGTATCTGACAGCAGGCCACAGAGTGTTTGTCAGATGAAAAAGGCTTCATAAGGCACCAACAGCACAGACTCAGTGACTTCAGTCAGAGGAGGTGAGGTCTGATTGCCTACAGTTCCCCGTGTCGGGAAATTGGGCATTTTGATGTGGGAGTCACTGGGGACAGACTGACTTGTGGAGTCTGTTTGAAGGACGGCTGGCTTCTTAATACCTCTGTGCTGGCTTCATGCATCTGCCCAGGAGGTCGACATTTGATGATAACAATGGAAATCCAGATATTTCTATCAGCCAGAAAAGAACGGCAGTCAGAACAGGACAAAAACTAAGACATAAACACTCGATAATTAAAATGTTGACAAGATCGGATGATTTATTAGGCAGACCTTTCATCTGTGCATTACATGTCTTTAAATACCGCATCCATGAATCCAAAATCAAAAAGACCAAAATGGAGATTAATCACGGCATGGTAACTATTTGATCTTGTAGGATATGTGCTTTTTTTTTCCTTTGCTGGAAGATTCAAAAGTTGCAAAAAGGCCAAGGAAGTGTGATTTCTGGCTTTTCTTTCCTGCATGTTCCTAGGATGCAGAGCGTTCTGTAATCATGTTAGAAAACCACTTTGCAACTAATATCCACAATTTAATTACATTTAATATGATTTTGTTGCAGCTGCAGATCTAACATGCTTACTAGACGTTAGCTCTTTAGGACGTGATTCCATCAGTGAAGATGAAGTGGGATAATACCAGCCACATATCAATAACATGTAAATGAGACATGCTTCATTCAGTGGCGCGTTGCCCTGCTTTGGCAGCCGAGAACCACAGAGTGAAACTTTGAACAAAGCAGGTGAGGAAGCCTGCCATTTTTTTTCTCCCCCCACAGCAGATAGACATCTAAATAGTAGCTATTGAGCGCAGCACTTGGTGATTCATAACCTGACCGGATTGCCAAACAGAGGCCACAGCTGTTCGCGCTTTGATAAGAGATCTCATTTAACAAGCCGCCGGTGCGAGCAGCTGGTGGCTCTTTATTGTCAGGATGAAAAGGCTGAAGCGGGACCTGTGTCCAGAGTGGGCCTCTGGTGCGGTGGCAGCACAACCAGCACACAACAACACACAGCAGTGAAGTCAAATGTCACAAAAAGATGAGACGGTTTTGGAGATATCTGACACGCGTTAATCTGGCAAAGTGAACACCCGACCATTTAGGATTACGAAGAGCCTTTGGAGCCATGCTCTACATTTATTAACACCAAAGAGACAATTATTACGGAATAAATGTGTTTTGCACAAATTTGAAAGAAAACAATGAGAGGAGGAAAAAGAAAAAAGTCTTTATGATGCGTGTAAAAGCGTGTGTGTGACTAGATTTTAAAGAAAGGAAATCTGGGAGTTTATCTTTAATTAGGATTCAAAGCAGCTTTTATCATGAAGACTAATCACATTCTAGTCTGCCTTCTAACGGGGACTTTCTAGCCAGAAATCTCTAAAACCAGACAGAGCTTTTGAATTAGACAAAAATTAGACACAGACTTGATACAATAGTTGAGCAGGAACCCTGAAGTTTGACCCTGATTACTGAGTACAACTATCTTTTAAAGTACACCCCCTCCCCCCACACCCAGATTCCAGGCATAACTAACACTTTTGTTCAGAATATTCCACATTCAGGTTTCCTACATGGTACATGTTGTTGGTAAAACTGCAGTCTTGAGAGGTTTTTTTTGCACCATCCAGCTCAGGATTGCAGAAAGCATCAATGCCCTTTTCCCCCTTTAATTAAATTGCCATTTAAGTGGAACTGGACAAAAACCTAGCTGGGATTTTGTGCTTGTGCTCAGTGTTAGTTCAAAATCCTGACTGGTCGTATGAGTCACACTCCGTAGGCATAAAGTTCTGGCAATAAAAATCACAGTTCCCAGGGTTAAGGTAGAGACCCAGACTCAGAAACTGAATTTTAGAAAGTGTTATTTAAAAATAATATTTAGCTCCCTTTGGACATTTTTGCCACTCGGGGTCACGATTGTACCCCCATTATTGATTTATTTTAACGCATGCCTGTCGAGCACGGCGATGGCATATTTTTGCATCAGTGTTGTTTTCCATAAAACCCTTCATCCTCTTCACCTCCTCCCCAACTCTCTTTATTTCTCTCTCTGCTCATTACTGCAGAACCTGCCAGGCTCTCTCTACCTCACTGGAAAAAAGAAAAACTCTTTGAAGGTCTGCCACTGTTTTCATCATCATTATCCTCTTCCTGCTCTCTTCTCTTCCCCTTAACTAGACTCTGAAGGCCTGCCATCAACTTCAGTAGCACTGACTTTCTCTCCAAGGAGGACTTCTAATCTGAGGGCCTGCCATTGTCTTCATCAATAATCTCCCACCCTCCTTCTGTTGAAGATTGATGCTCTTTTGTCTGTTCCATTGCTCCCATACGCCTCCCATATCTCTTTCATATCTCCATATCTCTGCAGTGAACAACTGATGTGCAGATAGAGTCAAAAACAGTTATTATAATCAGTGCCAAACCCGAATTAAAACCTAAATGATAGAATGAATGTGCTTTTAAACTACTAGTGTCTGTGTAGGTTGTCAGTCAGGCAACTGCACGTCTTTCAGTTTGTGAAGATGTTTCAACCACGAGTCGCAGGTATTTTACCCCTAGTGGGAATTTCTCTTTTGGAGGGGAGGGCTTGCACAAATAGTCTTCTATACAACGTAAAGGCCTATTTTAGCCTTAAAAAGCTAAAATAGGCCTTTTTAATGCCTTAATGCCTTTAATACCTGTGTCCACGCCTGAACACCAGGTTTAGGCGTGGACACAGGTATTTTTGTGGCTGTTCTTATTGCACATGTATTTGTAAGAGCTTGCCTTTCAGAGCATTTAAAGGAATCATGCAAATGTGACTTACTAAAGTTTACGGCTTGAAATGCTCTGCAAATTAAAGTTCTGCAAATTGGTGATGTGGTCGTGATGGTTGCCACTAGGGATTTTCATTTATTTTAAATGAAAGGGGAAGGTTTTATCAGGACAAGTGCCGTTGGTGTAGGTGGATGAAAAACACGTCGCTGTCAGTTTTCAGTTGTTTTTTTAGGTGGTGTTTGTGTGCTGGAGCTGATTGTTTGTTGACTTTATTAATGTGCGACTCCTATAGGCTAACATAAGATAGTGTTGGTCAGTGTTGATGCTGGGAATGAAAAACAGGCATTGGGGATAGACACACAGCTGGAGACCGTTCGAATGAGAGTCAGTCTTCAAGTTAATTATTAGGAAATAAACTGAATCTCTCTCCGTCTGTCTTACCGTCTCTTCTGCTCGGTCTCCCTTCGCGCTAATGTAGCTCAGTCGATAATGTCGAACATTTCTGGGGTCGACGGGCTGCCAGGACACCCGCATGCTGAACGTAGTTTCTTCATCGATCTTCATATTTCTCACTCCATAACGAGGAGCTGAAGGATTGGACAGAGAAACTCTGGCTGCAGATCAGTGACTCAAAGATTAGCTCAATGAAGCGTGAAGCTGTCACAGCGTATCACAGAAAACGATGGTATCAAAATGTCATCATTTTGGCATTTAATTTACTCAGATTTTCATATCACATCAGTGTTTTTGGAATATCGAAACGTTCCCTCGGAGAACATATCGAACAACACACCTTCCCTCTGATAATATAGGAACAGATTTACAGACACTATCAGTGAAACAGCAAGAGCAAACTTCTTATCTGATTTACAGTTTCAGAATTTTGATCTTATAATATTAGCATTTATAGCGTAACTTATACGCTCTAATTTCTTGAAACTTTTTTCCAATACTGCCATTTCAACACAAAACCACAAATAGTATTATCACATGGGTCCTAATATTATTTACTTTATCTTTTTTGTTTTTCTGATTTCTAAAAGACAATAACTAGTGACCATTGAGTTGAGATTTGTTGTACGTGTGTTCATTACGTCATTAACAGGTTAGTCAAGCTTCCCGAAATCCAAACTGAACTGAGATGATCCCGGCTGGTTTGCATTTAAGTTTGTTTCTCCTGTGCCAGGCTAGAAAGAACCAGACATTTACTTCATAATTGCAGCTTTACTCTGTAAATCTGACTAAATAATCGATACTGAGTAACTGCACTGGATCCAAACTGCATCCATAAGTAAAAGTTTGTTTTTCTTATTCAGTCTGGAAAATTTGAAATTCATAAGAAATGTGTTTTGTACATCTAAAAGCTAACTGGTTACTAAAGTAAAAAATTGATTTTCAGGCCCACGTACTGTGTGGAGAAATGAAACGAAAACTGCCAGAATTTTAAATTCCGAGTCAATATTTAACAGTTCCTGGAAGATTTCTGTTGCCTAAAGAATTCCCATGAGCACTCGTTAGTCTGCAGTTCCACGTGCACTTACGGGGCTGCTGATTGATGAAAATCCCACTTTTCATGCAGGTTAGACATCATAAAAACACACCAATAGTTCAAAGGCATCTATTACTCATGTTCTTCATCAGCACAGAACCACAAACGCTGCCTCAGTGCGTTTTGTGAAGCAGCATCAGCATAGAATTTGAAAGGTTTGAGAACTGAACATCAGGCAGTGTTTCCCATTTTCACCAGTAGCACCAGTGCCAGTCAATGTTCCAGTGGAAATGCATGAACTGTTTCCACATTAAACATCAGCAACACGTTGATGGAAAAGAAGTCAAGTGAGAAATGAAAGACAAAGTCTTATGATGACAGAGTTGATGAAGGATGACGGGAAAGGATCAAGAAAAACGGAGACGATGGAGAGACGAGAAAAAATGATCAAAATTCATCACAGCCTTTGGATTAATTACCTGCTACGGTGGTGGTTGTCGTGGCAATGGTGGTTGTTTTTTCAGCTGGAAATCAAATGCAGAAATATGTCACTGATGCGACTGATTCATTAATTCACAAAGTTTGAAGAATCCTTTGATGTCTGATTCCTCTGAGTGGTTTACAGATAAAAATCAGAGAATAATAACAGAAAGAAGACAAACAGTCTCACTAATAAACACAACAAACGTGAAAGTGTGAAGAAATCTGTGGGTTTTCTAACAATAAATTTACCAGTGGACTCCACGAGGATCACCTCATCACTCTCCAGCTCATTCCCGTAAATGGCGGCCAGGAGGACTTCGTACTCTGTCGAGGGGGTGAGTTCCTTTATGAGGTAGGTATTGATATTCCCATTCACCAAAACCTGAAACAGAAGGAGAACAAATCTGCTTTAGACAGACACGTGACAGATACAGAGCGAGAGGGAAGAAAAAGATGTTAAAAAACATTTCATTCTAAGAGTTTCCTGACAAACCTCTTTCTACAAAGTACATAAAAGCAAAGTCACCATCAGTTAAGACAAAGATCAAAAGACATACAAAGGCCAGCAAATAAGAATCAACAGGTGAGTACTCTAACAACACGCCCTGTTTGGGGGTCGGTATCTCAGAGATTATCTAGCAGAGAGATTCACTGGTGTGACAAAGTTGACTTTTATCTGCTTTCACGTGCGCTTCTTTTCATATCTTAATGAAATCATTTGATTCGTGTTTATCAGGTTTACAGACGTTGCCAATCAACAATGACTACGACAAAGTCAGCACACAGTTATTAAACCTGGCTTTGTTGGCAGGAGCAGCTTCGTTCGTTAGTGCTCGTTAGTGTTTAAAAGCATCCAATCTGCTCATTTCTAGCTCCATATTTTTATGGAGATGACGCAAAATAATCCTTATTTATGTGACATTCAGACTGAGGAGTTCAGTGCAGCCCCTCAGTCTGTCCACTGGCTGGATGAAGCAATTTATCCATCGTCCTTTAAGAAGAACAGAAGGTGGTTCAGTCTTCTGTGTTCACAGCCAGGTTCGTGTGGTATGATCATATAAGGATATTCCCTCTGTGACATTACACAGAGCCAAGACTAGAAACTGGCACACAGGGATCATTTGGCCATATGAAACATTGCCAAAATGTCATTATTTGAAACTCTGCCTATGTTTAATTTGAGCATTGACCAGGATAAAACTTTATAAAGAGAGTTATAATGGTCATTAAGCACCAGTTACTGAATTCCTTTAAAAAAATTAGCGTTTTCAATCCTGAGAGATGAAAATGACCCAGGAAATTCAAAGATTTCCAGGTGACTTTCTTTCATCTTCTAAGCTTAAAATAAATGTATAACAGCACATAAGAAACGCATGAACACCTCATTGCTCTCTTCTCCTTCGGTGGGTGTCCAGGTGAGTCGATAAAGCACCACATCAGATGCCGGGTGACCCCAGGACACCCTGAAGCTGTCTGTGGAGATGTCACTGCTCCTCAGGTCCACTGGGTCCGGGACAGTTTCTAAAAAAACACCAACAACTCTGGTTAAAACCATTTAAGAAATACTTTTGAATATAACAATCTCTATTTACTCTATTATAGTTTCTTACTTGTGGTGAAGCTGTCTGTCACAACCTCAGCTTGTCCTTCATCATAGACGGCAAAGACACCTACGGTGTACTCCGTCAGTGATGTCAGGTTTTTTAGCAGCCAGGTTGTCACACGGCCAACATCCACCTGAAGACACAGGACCAAAACACAATGACATTTTTTCCTCAGCGACTCAGTTTGTTTGTCATGTTGAAATTAGCAGCATGGACAGATCACAGAAACTGGACCAATCAGCAGACTCTGCTGGAATTGTTCCCGAACAATTAAGTGTTCGGAACGACAGTTTCTGAACACTTAACCACTCCGTCTCGGACAAGTTTGGACAAGCCTGATGACCTTTGTCCTCCAGGGTTCTCTCACCTCATTGGTCTGGACTCCATTGGTTTTGACATACATGATGCGGTACCCTTTAACCTTCCTGGAGGCAGAGTCCCATGTGATCCGGGCAGAGCTGTGATCCAAATCCGAGAAACGAAGGTTCCTCGCTGGGATCAGCGGTACTGAGGGACAGAAAGCAAACCGTAAACACATCATCTGGAAAGAAACGGCTGTGAAATGACTATAAATTCCTCTGTCTGTGGAGGATGGAATCAGCCACAATATATATTAATCAGTTGATATCTTTCAAACTGAACTTATATACTGCAAAAAGACGAAGAAAGAACAAAAGAACAAAACAGCTTTATGCTCTTTATCAACAGCAGAAACATGAACACGCAAACACAGCTGAGCCTTCATGAAAGGCCTGAAATCATGACCCCTGATAACAGCAGGTCTATCTAATTCACACTCGCACTCATGGGGGTTTGTACAAGGGTTATTGGACTCCACTACTTTTAATTATAAAGTGGACAGAAGCTCATTACATCACCCGCACTCCCTCAGGCTCTGCCTAAATGTCCTCTCTTTCTCATTTCTTCTCGCCGTCTCGGAGGTCTAAAAAAAATCCCCCCGTGCCCTCACTTTAAAAATTCAGCCGCAGAATCTGATTCTCTCTGAGTTTTAAAACTTTTACATTTAGAATCACTGATCTGTTTTCTTCAAAAAAAAAGAAAAATAATTCTGATTGTACCCACCAGTTCTTCACCTCAATTATACCGAGGGTCAGATTAAAAACAAAGCAGCAGAAAGAGAGGCAAGACAGAAATACAGAGTGGGCTGAAGGGAGGGAGATACTGCCACTGCGTTTACACTGGGGTATCCCAGGGTCACAACAGCAATGAGCAAAAAGCAAATTAAAAAAGTTTAAAGACAGGTAAGTCGCTAAAGTTTCCAAACGTCTCCATATAAGAGTGTTACAAGACCCATATAGATGACGCTTCAGCTCAGGGGTGCTCCAAATGTCACTGCAGCTGGCAGCTTTGCTCAACACCTTTATAACTCTAGTGTTGTTTTCATTGACAGCTCAGCCAATCAGAGCTTTCAACACTATTATAACAGCTCTGATGAAGTCTCATTAAGCAGAACAGCAATACAGATAAAGTGTGCTCCTTTGTTGAATTTAATTAGGGGTTCCAGATTAGGCAGTGATAGGTGGAACCCATCTTATTTAAAGCTCTGACACCAAAGTTCTGCTGTTTTGCTTATTTTTGAGTATGTAGTGGCATCGTACCAAGATCAAAGCCATGTGGCTCTAGATCAGTAGTGGGGAACTCCAGGCCTCAAGGGCTGCAGGTTTTAGATATCACCCTGGGTCAACACATGTCAATCAAATGATTAGTTCATTACCAGGCCTCTGGAGAACTTCAAGACATGTTGAGGAGGTAATGTAGCCATTTGAATCAGCTGTGTTGGATCAAGGACATCTTAAATCTGCAGGACACCGGCCCCTGAGGCCTGGAGCCCCCCCACTCCTGCTGTACATGATACGTGTCACATAATCATAGGTGAGCTATGAGTCTCCCCATCACCTGAGTCACCAATACTAACAGATAGATTTGATGCACCAGTGGTTTTACTGAAGTTTCTTGGATATTCTAACCACATAGCAAGCTGTATTATCTGGTAGATATATGTGCATTACAAATGGTTTAAAGAGCTCCAGTTCAGGGACTCCAGCTAGCTGAGGTGAAGCCACACCTCAATGCTGAACACCTACAGCCACCTGTGTCTCCATCCACCTGTCAGTCAGAGACCACACCATAATAATTCATATACATAAAACAGACTATAAACGTGAATTTCTGCTGCACAGTTGGACATTTTAACATGGGAGTCTATGGGGACTGGCTCACTGCCTCAAGTGGACACTAGAGGAACTGCAGCTTCAACATTTTAGTGCTAGCTTCATTTTTCAGGCCCAGAGGTCACTGTTTGTAAAGAAATCATAAATTGATGACATAAATAATTTTGATTAATTAATTATTATTAATTATTAATAAACATGCCATCGCTTAACAGGACATACATACCTAGTAAATTTCAGTTAGTTTTTTATTTACCATTTAAAAACAAAAGTTTTAAAATAATAACTAAATAATAAGTAAAGAAATTTTATTCATATAGCACCAAATCGCAACAACAGTACTGTACGGTAAAGACCTGACAATAATACAGAATAACTGTCTCCAAGTAAGAGTTGCAGCTTCCACTGAGGTATTATGTGCTTCTGTTTTTTATCTTTAATCCATCAAAATAACTTTCAGGTCTTTCAAGTTTCCTTTTCCCTCCCTTTGTATCGCTGACATTCATTGAGTGTATTCAAATGTCTCTGACTTCAATAATCCTGTCAGGTCCTCGGCGATTATTCAGAAACCCTCCCCTCTCACTTCAGCACAATCGCTCGATTGTTAAAAACAGCACAGTCACTGCTTCACTAATTCCAGTCTTCCATGTCTTCACTCATTCATTCAGCAGACAAACACTCGCTAACCACGGCACAATGAGACCAGCCGCCCTGAACTAATTACCGCTGGATAGGAAGCAGTTGTTGGCTTTACTGGTGTTGCCGGTTGCCAAGGAGGAAGCAAGCATTCAGGGGGAGAAAAGTGTGTTGGTGTGATTGGAGCTGGATAGATGACTTCACTGGTGATTTAACAGAGTGTGAAGTGCCGTGCTCCTGCAGTGGAGAGCAATTTTTATTTTCAATTTATGTGTAAAATTAACTCTTTAAGATGAATCTTTGTCACATTTCCACTCATAAACTGCTGTTTTTCCTGCACTCAGAACATCAGAACAAAAATGTGCACAGTCAAAAAGGCTTTGTAATATTTTGTATAGCAGACTGGATTTGAAATAGCGCAGTGAGGAGAGTGTTAGTGGACACGGAATTGTTTTTAGGAAGTGAAGCTGCAGTCCTGCAGGGCTGGCAAAGCATGCCGAGACACCACGAGTCGTCTGATGACGGTCCCAACAGACTTAAAAACAACTGTACTTTGTTTAAGGATCTGAAAAAAAATCAAGTTTACATTTTTTGGGCCTTTCTTGGTTGTGAAAACTGACCGTAATCTCAAAGGAATCACAAACTTGTGCTAACAAAAGCTCATGTCGGTCAGACAGCTAAACAATTCAAAACAGAGCAGAAACTGCACATTCATCACCTTTAGGATCTCGTTTCACCGTCACAGCGACGCTCGGCTTTAATATGAAAACCTGGCACAGCACACACCACATGTACTTAAGGCTATAACCTCACTACCTGAGGGGCCCAAGGAGAAAGAATCTGAATAACTTAAACACAATAAAACAACATTAAATAAAATAAAGTATCTGTAAAAAAAATCTGAATAGAAAACAATACAGAAAATATCAGATGTGACGCTAAAGTGAGTCAGAGCAGCGTCATCGGAGCAGGCCTGGCATGGCAGCAAAATGTTCTTCACACGACTCTTATGGTTATCTCAGGCGTGCAGCTGTGAGCACAGCCACCTGCTGGTGAGGGGTAGCCAATCAGGAAAAGGTGGGAGGAGCTAAAACTGCTCGTTTCAGGTAATGAAACCAAGTGTATGATAAAGAAGGATTATTCTGAACTGTCAATCATGCCCAACAGGTTGTTGGTTCGTCTGACGACATCCAAAAACCCGAAGCGCCCATTTGGTGTCACATATGATGAAAACAAAGGAAAAAATCATCACAGATCCTCAAAATATTCAAAATCAATGGAGTATTTGTTTAGTGTTTCAAAATTCTGCCGAGGTAAAGTAAAAGCTCGATATCTGGGAAACAAAATCTTTAAACCAGCCAATAATCCAACAATAACCCTGGACCAACTTAAAGACGGGCTAAAGGGAGAGGAGATAAAAGGGCCTGTGTCCGATGGAGGAGTCCAACAATACAACAAATGAGATAACAGCCCCGTGTAATTATCACAGTTTAATGTCTACAACAGTGAAGCTGAGGATTAGTCTCCAGCTTTAAGAAAAAAATCCAAACTCCTTCATCTGCGTCTTCTAAACGCAGAAAGCTCCAGTACGAAGTCTGAATATCGGTGATGACAGCGACCTGCAGGTGGCTGACTCCAATCAGGAGTGTTTTATGGCCACCTTTATGCTCATAACATAGTTTTCCACTTTAATTCTGCTCACTGCACTCATGAAATATTTTACTGTAGACAAAAAGCATTTGTCACAGCTCAGTGTCCTTTAAAACTCTGGAAAAGTAAAGGAAATGTGACTATGGTGTACATGGGGCACATTTTTACAGCAACACAAGTCCCCAGATCACTTTGTGTATTATAGACATTACTTCACTGATAGAGTTATAAAGTTCTCTCCAGCTCCGACTGCAATAAGCCCCCAGAGAATATGACTTTACTGCTGAAAAACTTTAGCCGGACACAGACAGACTGTTCCACCATCACACATCACAAAAGCCAGGAAATAATCCAACATCTACTTTCACCAGCACCTTAATCAAGTCTCGACTGTTACAAGTGGGGACGTTAACTGATAGGCAGGCACCCAATAACGATACGAAACAGTCGTTTTCTCATGTGAAAATAGTAACAACAAAAAAAAAGACGACAGATGGAAAAGTTCCGACTGTGAGGTTAAACTCAATAATGAAGATATTGTTTCTTAGCTCTGCTACTGGCCACCAAAGAAAGCCCGAAATAATCCAATTCAATGACCAACTGTAATTCTAAAAGGCCTTCTGATTCTCAGTCTTCATGTGTTTACTGAAAAGCTCAGCGGAAAGCTACGACCAGTGACAGTCATGATTAATGGTGCTGTTTAAATCGGCCGCAAAACAGGCAAATTAGGCCTAAAGTGTTTGGATGGATGGAGTTAGAGACCAAAGGAATCACATAAACTGTGGACATGAAAATGTATGTCTGTCACTGGTGTGTTTGTGGTGCAGCTGTGAGGTTCTAACATCCAAACATCACAGCTAACATTTGATTTTCTTTGTTTTCACTCATTCTGTTTATTAAATAGCTGGAGAGTCAGGCTTTACCCACGATACACCCACAGCTTTTAGAGTGGTCTAATACACACTGACTGGTCTGTTGGAGAAAATGTTCATGCTGCTGTATTTCTTTTTACTGGTACCATAAGGATGGATTACCAAATGGGCAAAGCGGGCAACTGCTTAGGGGCCCAAGACCCTAAGAGCCTCTGGAGGCCAATCTTTTTTTACCTATTTTTGACACCTTTAAATAATGACGTCTACTTGTTCAGTGAAAAACCCTCAAACACTCAAAGACTGGAGGCTTCACGCTCCCACAGCACGATGGTCTAAGCTGCTCAGTGAACCGTTCCTGTGTGTCTGTGATTAGTGTTAAAATGTGTAAACTTGTAAACTTTGCTCTTAAGTGTCCCCGCTGCACAGAGAAGCTCCAGCGTCCAAGCAAGCGCACGCTGAATCCCCTTCGCACGTCATACACCGATGCAGATGGGAGTGCAGCACTTGTTCTCAGCACGTTCCGACGTGATTCCTACCTGAGTGGGAGAGCTGCAGCCGCGGCCCCGTTTGGCTCCAGGTTTTGGCTTCGGGGGTGGCGCTCGATGCTGCAGGCTGGAGCCACAGCAGAGGGACGAGAAACACCATCAAGACCATCACGTGCACAGACGCCGCTCCTCGGGTCCTGACTGCACCTGCTGCCTGCAGGGCTGCAGCAAAAATCAGCATCATTGTGAAGAAGGACCGTCTGACCGGTTACATCACACTCAGGACGGCAGCTGATAGGAGGAGAAATGAGAAACAGGACAGAGATGACACGTTATGTTAGATGCACTTTGACACATAAAGGTTTTAGTCTTACTTTCAGCACTTTTCAGTCCAGGCAGTGACGTCACCTCCACTGAAATGCGTCAACAGGTAAGATGGCATGAATTTCTGTGCTAATATTTATTGTTCTCAGATGATGAAACCCTCTAATGACTCCAGCATAACTATCAGCGCTGAGTAAATTATCAAACAGTTCAACACGTTAATACAGTCATGTGAATCATGCACATTTAACCAGAAGAGAAACCATTTCCACCATTTTTAAGATATATGTTGCTCTCTAAATTAGAAAGCTTCAAATTAAAATGTTTTTAATTAACACAAAATACTTTTTGTCAAAGTATTTTGAGGTGCTCTTGGACTCACTATCCAAGAGCACCTCAGACAAATCCAATCTGGCTCCAGCTTTACAGAAACCTTTACACATAACCTGCTCTGTTCGGCTTTGTCATGAGATCACGCTGCATGGATAGCATCAGTGTTTAACCTACAGGCTGGTGGTATCAGGAGCAGAACAGGGACCACGGTCACCGTCCAAGACTGTGGAGTTTGTCTGCAAACTGGAGAGGCTGCTAATTATTATGAAGTACTCGGTAATTAAAATGTATGCAGAAGAGAGCATGTTACGTGCAGCATTAGAAGCCAGTCTATTTAAACACACCAGATGAAAGCAGCTTGCTCCGCATCACTGTTGAGTTATTCCAGTGCGAGCTCAGTTTAATTATTCGGTTCACGGTAGTTTGGAGCTTCTGCAGGATGACTGAGGAGGACGGGGTGGGGGATGTGCAGCTCAGACTTTGCACCAGCTGGTGTGTGACCTCTTTAGAGGACTTCTGAGCTACTTGCAGCTAATGATGTGGGTTAAACAAACACCAGAGTTTTCTCTGTGATGATGTCATCTGACTATTCAGGGCTCATTACTGGAGCACATGATGTGGTCGCTGCATTAATGTTCTTTAATAAGCGTGACCACAGCGTTGGCAGTGTTTTGCACAGAGAGCACCAACACTCAGCAGCCCGGTGGGCAGTAATGCATGCAGATATCCTGCAGCAGGACTTATGTGTGCATCAATGAGTCTTCGAGGAGTTTGCATGTTCTTCCTGTGCTTGCTCAGGTTTTCTCTGGGTGACTTGAAAGATGCTGGAAGACAGTGCTGTGGGAATGTGGTTTGTAAAGCGCTCTTAGTGGTCAGAATGAACAGGAAAATGCTGTTTAAACAGTTCATTCCCATTTAAAATCAAAATACATCACATTATGTGCAGCGTGCTTTACTAAATCTGTCAACCCCCATTTTATAGCAAATCATCCAAAACCTCTGAATATTTCACCTGATGATGCAAACTCCCTCTAAAGCCACTGGAGTGTCAAAAAGCGAGGGTGGTTCATGAAAACAAGAGATGCCCAAGTTGTGTCAGTTTATGAGAAGAAGCTGTCCGATCAGATAGAGACAGATCTCATTAAATTAAGTCAACAGCGAAGGATAAAGACAAACTATTACTGGAATATGTTTACGTTCATATTGGAGGAGCCCAGAATCCATCCAGAGGGCTTACTGGCATCTTAATCTAAGAAAACACTGGATGTTCTCTTGGCAAACCGCACTAGCTGCATATCTCATTTAGAAAACATTCCTAAACGTGAACAGCGCTCATACACTCCAAAAACAGAGACAGACACAGAGAGAGAGCCAAAAGGCAGACCATAAATAATGTGTCAGGTTCTTCTTGGCCTGCTGAGTGAAGACGAATGCTGAAAGACAACCTAAACATTTCCAGTGTGTTTGCAGACAGACTCAAATGCTCGGCCGACGGCGCAACTGTTACGAGTCGGAGCGTGAGGTCATCGTTCGCGTCACGTGTGTCGAACAAGAAGGAAAGAAACAGTTTGTTTACCTACTTGAGTTTGGTTATTTGGTAATCAGACACCTGAACTAAACGCGTTAAAGCGGCTCCATTCCAAACAAGATGACGACTCTGATATTCACAGATAATTAAATTCAAATTAAACACATTTTTGCAGAAACAGCCAAACTGTCCAGATCTACAATCGAATCGCAGCGTGTTTCCAAAACAAACAACCCGGTTTTCTTTTTTTATTTCCCATATTCCCAAACTTCCTCTGCACTTTGGATTCATCTTTAGCAAATCACAAACACCTGGATAACTCTCCGGCACGCAGGAACTACAGCGAGGCGGGCGGCTCGGTTAATGTGGGAATGTAGCTCACAAGGGAACCGGGCCAATTTATCACTTTGTGCCGTATATAAATTATGGTGACGGGCCAGTTTCAAGACTTTAGTTTGAGGGATGAACAGAGACGTACCTGCTGAGAGAGGGAAGGCAGGTACCTGCAGCTTGTTAGTAACTCTGCTCAATGTGATTGTCCTAGGCAAAAATAAGATGCAACGATGGATAGCTGAAGGGACAGAGGGGTGAAATCAATCCAGGTATAAATGGTGTCTTCCATAGTATCTATGTTTCATTATTTTTAGTCTTTCCAGTCACTTTGAGCCTCTTTGTGGTCGTTCTCTCTGTCTGTAGTTGGTCTGAGTGTCTCTGGAGATGTTTTCAGGCATCCTGTGGTCCTTTAAAGGCCCTTCATTGTTGTTTTTCATTCCTCTGTGGTTATGCTTTGTTTCTTTGTGGTCATCTTCAGTCTCTTTGTCATCGTTTTCTCTCTCTGTGGCCTTTTTTCACGTCTCATTTCTGTTAAATTTAATTTTTTTTGTACAGTTCCTTGTGTCTACTTGGACCTCCAGCATTAGGACTCGACAGCTGTTCAGTCCAATAGAATCTCCTGATTTCATCAAGCTTATTGGAACATGTATAGTAACAAATTAACGAGAACAACAGCAGTCTTAACTTAATATTATTCCTTCTACTTTATCCATAGCCCAACCATTAAATTATTCCAGCCTGCAAAGCACAGGACCCGCCCATGTTATCAAACCATAATTTGTCATAATCTATCAGAGCGGATGGCTGGCTAGCATCTTGTCAGCTGGTTTTAAAGAGCTCAACAGGTTGGATAGACGCCTGCTGACAGAAGAAAGACAGCTGAAGATTTTTCCCTCGGCCGCCGCCCCGTGTTTTAATTCAACCTCAACATGACTTGGCAGCACCGCTCTGAGCATGGTATCATCAGAGGAGGATCTTTTCCATACTGGATGCACTCTGTGATGCACTAACAAGCTTTTCCAACCCAAGGAATTTCTGCTATGGCTTCTCAGTTCTGCCACACTGAAAAATAAAAAGCTTCCCTTAAAGATGCAATCGAGGGGAAATGATGCCTTAATTAGACGATGTTTCAAAGGTTTAATGCAACTACACGCATCAAAGCAGCTGAGAGTAACTCACGACTTAATGACAGCCTTTAAGATCCTGTACCTCTAATCCACCTAATGCTAGACTTGCAAATAAAACCCTTTCAAATGAAAAGCATTCCTGTGTAATTCCTGGTGATGAGGGATTATTGGCTGTAATGGCTAATTTTATTGTTGAAACTATGACAGTAATGATTGTCAAACACCGGAGAACAAACACAGCTCATTTAGAAGTTTCTTTAGATGAAGGAAATCTCCTCTCAGAGCTGAATCTGAGAAAGACGTCTGTGCCGTTGTTGTCACACAGTGAGGCAGAAAAACGGTGCAAACATCCTACTGATCAAGGGCTCACTTAAAAATGTGCAATGTGCCTGTGTGGGTAATTTCAAGTAAACAACAGTAAAGCTGTCACCCCAGGTTTAAAAATCCAGGGAACAGACAGAAAGAGCGTTTTTTCTTTTCTGTCGTCTACAGCAGACTGCATCAGTTATTATACATGTAAAATATAAGCACACACAGATGCGATGGAGTGAAACTCGAGGAAACGGCCTCCTCAGATCTGTCAACGTGGAGACAGACAAGGACAAAGCGTCTCTTCCTCTCTCCTCGTCTGACCTGCAAACATGTGATTGAGCGTCTTGACAAATTGTACTGGAAACAAAGAAATGTGAAACATCAAGTGCAGAGATCACACGTGAAGACGCTCGTCCGTCCGTCTGTCTGTCTGTCTGTAGCCAAGGAAACCTGGGTGTTGTCCAGACTCTAAATAAATCCCTGAAGGAAACTCATCATTTGTTTCCACTGACTGTCTGTCGGTGTGATTCAGTCACTCAGACTGAACACACACACAAACAAACCTGAGATCCAAACACACTACACAGTCTCTTTCACAGCCAAACAATGTGGCAAAGCCAGTGAGATAAGAAGGTCAAGTTTTGAAGGCAGCTCTAAAAATAAACCAGATGTTTATGGCATTTTTCTGAGGGGTGGGGGTCAGATTTAGTTCAACTGCAGGTCAAAGACAACTGTTAGTTTAAGCTAAACATTTAGCCGCTGTGACTGTACTACCATCACCTGACCACCCAGAGCATTTAGAGTAGTATGCAACTAATAAATCAACACATTTCTGCATGTATGAATGGAAGAACCCACTAAAAGAAACAGGGATCAAGTCAAAGACTGTATATAAAATATGGACATAGCCACCGGTGGGCTATGCTACACTTATTTTAGTTATTAGGAGCCAGAAGTGGACAAGGCCCTGATGTATAACTTTATCAGCTATTACAAATTAGCTTGGTTAGCAAGCTGAATTCATACCCTATGAACACAGAAGTTTGGGAAGCCAAATGTGTTTATTTCTGCTTTAAAATTGGACATTAACACAGTGATCTATGGGACCGACTCACTTTTGGAACCTTAAGTAAACATTAGAGGAACTGCAGCGTTTGGCACATCGGCATTGCTTCTTTTTCAGCCCCGGAGGTTGTTCTTTTGGACCGAGCACACAAAACACAGGGTCACTTAGAAATGTCTAAGAACTGTGAACTGTGTCCCAGTATCAAGCATCGGAGCCATAAAGCAGCCAGAGAGTGGAAGTGGGCGATATTGTTGTGGAAAACAGTTCCCATGGTTATCAGCTGGATCCATCTTTATTTTCTGTTCCTGCTGCATGGCGGGGGTCACTGCCAAACAATGAGTAAACACAACAAGCTGTGTCACATCCCGGTTTGCAGCCTCATCAGGAATCACTGCCGGCTTTAATGCACTAAGAACCCTGCGATGCTTTCTTGTGTTGAGCTGATGGAGGTCAGGACAATATGAGATGCGAGACGATGCAGAGAAGAAAAGCTGAGTGATATCAAAGAGTCAGACTCAGACTGTGTATCAGTAACCTTGTAACCCACATCCTCAAACCCAGAGCTCCTGAAATAGGTTGTTTTTGCTCACAAATATCCACTCTTTGTGCACAGCTTCCTATGTTAGCTGAAGGAGAGGTTTGTTTGAATGACGAGAGGATAAAAATGTCTAAAACCGGCTTCCCGTTTGTTCCCAACACATCGCGCTTCAAAGGAAAAAGAAACATTTTTTTTTTCTTGTGGATTCGGTTCATTTGTCTGCAGGCCTTCCAGCAGCCCAGACAGACAGAGAAATCCTGCAGGCATCACTGAGATGATTTCAGTGCCACCTCACAGAAAACCCTTCCAAGAGTCTGGATTTTGCAAAGAAATCATGTGTTTTTTTCAAATGAATTAGCCAACGCCGCAAGAGGAGACGGGAGGCTCGGCCGCTCCTGTTCCGATGGCACCGTCCACACTTTGGACCTGCTTATAAAATCAGAGCCTCCGAATGCTTCACATGCTTTCTGTGACCTTCATCTCCCTGCAGAGTAGAAGCAAGCGTGTCTTCCTCCTGGTCGGGGGATTAAGTAGTTTTATTATGTTTACAGGAGGACGAGGTGAAAACGTGGCTGGCCACTTGAGGGAAGCTGAAAAATCTCATTTTAACTGCTGGGATGATTTATCAGCAGAGAGGCGGAGGACTCCCGCTGTTCTTCTTCTACTCTTTCTGGTTTAGTTTGTTTAGTTCATACCTTCACGTTTGAGTATTTCTGCATCATCCTCCTCTTCACTCTCTACTTTTCCCTCCTTTAACCCTCTTTATTTAAACTCCCTCTCTCTCTCTGCTGTTACCACCTGATCTCTTTTTCTCACTCCCTCCGGCCTCCTCTGAGTCTTCTCCCTTACTTTAATATTTCTTGTTGTAAGTCAACCAGCGAAGGTGATAGCTTTACAACATCTCTCTGCCAACCCTCTAATCCTTGCCATGATTTAATAACTCCTCTTCTTCCATATGAACCTCCCCGCTAATCCCTCCACTCAGACTTCAACATTGAGAAATGCAATATCTTTTTTGTTTCTTAAATCTTAAATCCACACAAGTCTGTCTCTCTCTTTCATGTAACGCTGACTTATTTCCAACAAATCCCTAATCTAATAATCTTTATCCTTAGCCCATGTTTTATGCCGCTCCACAACCCGACCACACTCTTCTTCTTCTTCTTCTGCAGTAGTAGAAGAAGTCCTTGGTTCAAAAACAGGCTTAGGTAAGCAAAATGTACTTAAAGAATGAAAAGTGTTTACTGTGTACTAAAACATCCCACTATACAAAGATAAAGCAAAAATGACAGGAGTCTTTGTCGCCTCATTCTAATCCCCTCATTTGCAACGATAAACTCCCAATATAAAAAATATAAGATCATATTTAAACAAGAACGGTGGAGTGCTCAGTTAGGCCTTAGCCGCATAAGCCTAGAGAGATGTTGGCAACGGCCGCGATGTCCAGTCACTAGGCAAAAAAATTGTGTATTGCTAGCAGTCGCTTGGAGACCTGGTTACTAAGATGGTGCTGCACCAAAAAACCTCCTGATTGCTTTGATCATCAGCAGACTGCATGAAAACCCTGCAAATACTACTCTCTGGGCTGAAGCAAAATTGAAAAAACTTCACAAGGAGCTTTTAGCTCTTTGCAACAAATTTCCAGCTTTTATCTGCCAGAAACCGCCCACCAACCAGTGACTGGTGGTAGCCAGACAGTCTCTGATTGGTGTCTATGTCTGTGTGACTCGCGAGGCCTTGGATAAACTAGAACAAGCAGCTAATGCAAATAAGCTCGGTTAGTGAGCTGCACCCATTGAATGTATAGGTGCATTACAGAGAAATAGGTGCCTGCTAATTAGTGCTACTGTGAATAACAGGAGTGCAGCTTGTTGACATTTCCACCTTTGCTTCATTTCTCGCCCCTGAAGGCAGACACCTCAACACTTAAATATTTATCGTCGTCTAAAGTCTTCACTTTGTCAGGAGGACAGTAAATCTGGGTTTTGGTCAAAATAATTGGCTGATTAAATAAAAAATGAAAACGTTGTTAGCTTAAGCTCTGTAGTGTATCTCTATGTTTTATGAACTCGTGTGTTTTGGTGGGTGTTGGGGAGTTCACATCACTCCTCAGTGAGCAGGTGCACAGCCCCGGGGCCCCCGATCCAGCAGGCACCCACTGGTACCTGACTGTACAGCTGAAACACACGCTCGACGTCTATTTATCTCTATTAGCGAGCAGAACATAACAACATTCTTGGTTTACTCACGGTGGGTTTAAGGTCACACAGACGGGCAGAGTGCTGACAGTACTTATGTGCAGCTTATGCAAGAGTTAGGAAATCTGACTGGTCGAATACACGAGCATGTGTGGAATGTGTGCAGACCCTTTAAACAACAACACCTTCAAGATCGAATTCATCACAAGCATGACAGAAAACGTCCATCCATCCGTCCGTCCGTCCATCATCTTAACTGCATAATTCTAATCCCTCTACTGTAGATCTGTGTGTCTAATTGTAAAATAAGACGTACAGTAAAGAACTCCTGCCCTGTTATTACAGCTGTGATAGGCCGGCTTCTACAAATGAGAAGTTGTTTACATTATTTCTATATTTGAAGAGAAGAGAAAAATAAAAAATGCTCTTTATTAAACATTAAAGTATATTTGCAACAACATAATACAATATTAAATATCTCCACTAGGGCTTTGAAAACCTATTTGATGTGCTTTCATTGTATATTTGTAATAAGCAACATTCAAAGGAAGTAAAGTACTGTAACTGGGCACTTTACTGGTGGTGGACAAGGTGTTCTACGATTAGGAGCGATGGAAATAATAACAGCAAAAGCATTAAGAGGCAGTAAATCTCAGAGTTTTATTCGGTATTTCAAAAGGACGGGAAACTTTTCTTCCTCTATTCTTTTTTTTTTTAACAGCACATAACTCTTTTGACTTACTTTATGGAGGCTTTCGCGTTGCCAGACATGACTGGCACGTTGTGCAGAGGTAAAAGCATTTACAAAGCAAAAGCAGATGCTGAACAAGGCGTATTATTGTGGAAGATTCTCTAATGTATGTTTAATATTTATGGTGCCCTATTTTCCTTCTCCATTTGTAAGGTCTGCTGTGTTTCTCTAACTTTGCTGTTCTTCTTTTTACAGCTCGGAGGACTTTGATTTATGCTCCTCTGCATCATTTTGAGATCACAGGGAAATGGTGACTGTATCTACATTCACATGAAAAAGATACTGACAAAGTTTAAATTTGAGGAGATAATTTGCAGTTGACAAAGGTGACAAATCCCAATACATGTTACAATGCTCGACAAATGTTAAAAATCACAACTACGTCGTGTCGTGGGTGAAGTGTTAGTGGCGTGATTCCCAGCTTATGCAGGTTTTAGTGCTTTTTCCGCTCTGCGAGCTGCAGATGAACGATATCGACATGGCCACAACAGCAACCAGGCCAACAGATCAGCTGATAGGAAAACACGAGACAGGAAGAGCCGGGGCTGAATAACAGCAACAGAACCTTTACAATAAAAGTGAGGGGGGTGCATCATTCTGCATGGATAAAAAAAACAGATATCCTTTGGTGGATGTTAAAATACCTTTGCGGTATATTAATGGCTTCTCTTTATCAACAAAGCGTCTCCTTCTGCCTCTCATTCCTTCAGCGTCTGCACCACACCGAGCAGACCAACCACCATCAAACAGTCACTGAGAACACTTTGTCTTTATTCCAACTCCTGCTTTATATCTGAAAGTTGTGCTGCTGCCACATGACTGTAAACCAGCTGAAGAAGCAGCTGTTCAGGATTTATTAAAAAGTGCAGATGTAAAAAAAAAAGAAAAAGAGGGTGAGCGTGCGTCAGTCATCTTACATTTAGCCACATCCTTTCCTTTAAAACATTTGGGCTTCAGAGAGATCCCTCATTACGACCTGTTAAGTCGTGATAAATCGGACTGACTCGATTTTTCTGCGAGGAGAAAATTATTGCTGCATTCTTGATTCAGAGTCAAAGCCGTTAAAGCTTATTTGGATGGAATTTATAGCAGCAGTAATAGAAATATAACCAGCAGTACAAGCCAGGACCGGCACTGGATACAAGTGTGCTTCAGGTGGGTATTCACAGGTTTTTAAAAACCCATCACAGTCCATCTTTCTGATTCTGGCACTTAATTTCAGGTTCGTCACATTCTCATCATCGTTCTTTAAATTTCTGCTGTGAGAGGCATTCAGTAATCAATCAGTAAAATTTCCTCTACTTCCACACTGCTTTTTCAGATGCACACTGGAGAATGTCAAAGACACTCTGAGATTTGACTTTAGAGTTTTGTTTACAGGAGTCGATCCTCCGGCCCGTTTCACGGCTCTGAGATACGATTTCAGAGCTGGACTGGCGGACGTCAGACTCTCAGCAGGAAAGAAAACAAAATTCTTGAATCGAGGTCAAGAACATGAGTGATGGTGAAAGTTTTCGCTTGAAGGATCTGAACAAAAGGAGACTCGCTCTGACTTGTTTAGCTGCAGCTGGAAGATGCTTGACATTCCCCTGAATCTTTTTGTTCACAGTCCTGCTTTAATTTTATCATCCACGCTGCAACACCGCAGCCACTGCATGTCTGTGCATCCTGGGGGGGAGGGGGGGGGTCTCCAGAGCTTTCTCTTCTATGTTTTGTTGAATGTGAACCAAGAACCTGTGAACTCGGTGTGATGCATAGAGCACAGATTGTAAAGATCCCTAAGGCCCAACTTTGGTTTGCTACATTGTGCTGGAAAAGCTAAATGTGACTTTAGCCATCATTAATACCAATTAAAGAAATTAGAGATTTTCTTTTAAATAAGACGAGTCATTTATAACCAGCACTGAGCTCAGAACAACAAGGGAGGAAAAGGACTTACTTTTGTTATGAGGGGGGAAGTCTGGTGATTAGAGCAAAGTCCAAGAGGAAACCAGATATTTGATTTAGGTATTTATTAGGAACAGTTTGATTCATAGCAGGGAGTCCAGACATGTTTTCAGTCGGCATTAAGGACTCCAAGGAGACTGTCTGCTTTTTAGTTCAGTATTTTTTTACTGTGAGAAGCAGACGTAGTTACCACAAACTAATTAATGTGGAAGTGGAGCAATGAGCGCTTAAAACTGTGCATGTCATGTGAAAAACTACACCCGAGCTTACTGTCCACAGAGGGTCAGAAGAGGACGTTCATGACAGTACAATTAGAAAAAGAGAAACAAGTATGGCTTGTTGGAAGGTTAACAAGAGGAACGCCTCCGTAAAAGAAGATGGAAGCACGCCTTAGCTTTGCAAAGCTGCATCTGAACAAACCACAAGAGCTCTGGTACAACGTCAACGAGATCGGAGTCTGGAATCAGCACTAACGCCACAGACCTGTCAGCACGGTGGTGGAGGGATGATAGCGTGGGCACCTTTCAGCCGC
This sequence comes from Etia nguti, assembly GCA_015106755.1. NCBI lineage: Eukaryota > Metazoa > Chordata > Actinopteri > Cichliformes > Cichlidae > Etia > Etia nguti. Next base: position 29,861 of record VUQG01013149.1, read on the forward strand.
TCAGTCATCCTCACTCCTCTGTTCCACGGCTCAAGCTTGGGGTGAGTGGGGAGTGACAGCCACGCCTCAGTGATGTCATAACCTGATGTGTCACTGCATTGTAGCCATTGGAGGCCTTGTGCATAACTGAGGCGCCCTAGCAGGTTTGATGAAGAACTGTGACACCCCAGATTTTTCCTTTGCATGTTTTTCCTGTCTAAATGTGTTTTCATGTGTCACGTTTATGGTTTCTGGAGTATATTTTCCCTTGTGTTTTTGTCTTTTGGGGTCACGGTACATTTATATTTTGAATAATGTCTGATTGCCTGGAATTACAGTGAGGGATCGCTGGCACTCTCTGTCGCTTTAATTTCCTGAAGCCGGCTGAGTGAACCTTTCAGCGCGCCACAGTCCGGTGCGCCACAAAGACACTGTGGAGTCCTTTTATTCCACAGTTCATTAACCACCTCGCACAGATAAAGTGAAACCGGAGTGTTCTTTCTGAGGTGAAACCACAGGAGCCGCACCCGAGACAAGTGCACGTCTTGTTTTTTTCCACAAAGATGACTGAGCTCAGAGTCAAGACAAACAAACAGCATTGTGGGAACGGAGCTGGTCTCTATGAGGAATTCTGGGAAGAGGAAATTTTCTTTTTTAAACCCCCCCCTCCCCCCCATTCTCTCTTTCTATGATCACTGTTTGTCCCTCTATCTGTTCAAGGCCTGTAGGAAATATTCTCTCACTCTGGGGGTTTCTGGGAAGAGGAAAAGAGCTGATGTCACTTCCACACAAGGACAGCGAGGACAAGGAAACAGGGCCCCTTGATTCTTAAACAACTCCCATAATTTTAAAGTTAGTCATATATTGTTATGCTTTCTTCAACTGAATTGTTAGAGGGGAGACTTGAACACCTGCAGCCTGTTATTTAATCTGTTAGACTGAACTGAACGCAACGTTTAAGAAAATCAAGGCTACATCCTTCCTCTTTTAAATAAAACACGTAGTTCTTAATAGTTGTTAGTTGCTTTATAGTTATTAGTTGCTGTTCACAGGTCCAGCTAAAAAGCTGGACCTGTAAACACTGGTTGAATATCTCAGCCACTTTTGGATGGATTGCCATTGATGGTATCGAGGGCGACTGAGAAACTGGAGAAGATTCCCGTCTTTTGGCTTCAGCCGGATCGAGGATGTCGACAGCCCGAGTGAGTCATCTGTCGGGAGAAGTCTTTAGCTATCAAGACACCAGGCAAGTTCGAGAGGCACACAGGCGGCGGGATTGTTCGTTGGATTGCATGAATGTGTCCGGGGAGGTGATGGAGGAGAGGTACAGGACATACCAGTGAACTAATCGATCCCCCGACCTTCCAGTTTGTAGGTACAACCTGAGCCACAACCACCAAACCAATCAGTGCTGAGGCAGGAATCACATACTTTCAACGCGAATTTTATCCCAGAACATTTTCCTTTGGTAAGAAGCCTGAAGATCATGACCCCGTAGATCCCCAGCTTCAGGTTGTATTTGGCGCTGTCCCATCTGAGGGCACGCATGATTAGGAGGCCTCTGTTCTGTTTTGCCCTGTTATTACTGCGCTCAAATGACGTTTCTCAGCAACTCCCCGCTCGCTCTCTTTACACCGGGGACCAGCTGATTGCACTTCAGTTGGCGGTCATGGTAACCAGAACACGGTGAAAAAAGATGCAGAGAAAGGATGAAGTGGCGATGGCAAAACAGCTGGACAGAGACAGATTCAGGAAAATACTCTGGATCCCATCGATGGCTGTCAGGTCATTTACAGAGACAGGAATAAAGATGAAAGCGTAAACATCACCTTTTCACTCTTATTCCTTCCATATTTAGGTTTCCATTGAGAACCAGAAGCTATTTTTAGCGATTACGCCTCTAAAAAGAGACTTTCAGGCAAACTGCTCATCAGCAAATAGAGAGACGCATTAAATGACCAAGCAGTGAACCAAGTGAAGCTAAAGTTTCCTTTTCACTTTACTTCTTCTGCACCAAGTACAGAAAAATCACTCGCTGTGGGCTTAGACGTAGTTCACAGCGCCGACCTCAGTATCCCCTACGCTGAACACCTCTCCATGTTTGGTCTGTCTCCACACTGTTACATGACTGAAACCATCAGACCTGCTGGCCTGAGTTCATCCAGCAGGTGCAGAGTGAACAAGTCTTTTCTTTAAAACCTTTTTATTCTTTCAGGAGTGAAGCTGTTCCTGAAAGAAGCCCAGAAGGAAACAGCCGCCTTCAGTTAGCGTGAGTGAACAATATAATGAGGCTGCACAGAGCGAGGCGTCGCGACCCCTGTGTGTGTGTGTGTGTGTGTCTGTATGTGTGTGTGTGTGTGTGTCTCTGTCTGTCTGTCTGTGTGTGTGTCTGTGTGTGTCTGTGTGTGTGTGTGTCTGTGTGTGTGTGTGTGTGTCTGTCTGTATGTGTGTGTGTCTGTCTGTATGTGTGTGTGTGTGTGTGTCTGTGTGTGTGTGTCTGTGTGTGTGTGTGTGTCTGTGTGTGTGTGTGTGTGTGTGTGTGTGTGTGTGTGTGTGTCTGTCTGTGCGTGTGTGTCTGTCTGTCTGTATGTGTGTGTGTGTGTGTGAGTGTCTGTGTGTGTGTCTGTATGTGTGTGTGTGT
>VUQG01013150.1:1923-15057 GCA_015106755.1 Etia nguti
TAAAAAGGAGAGGGGGGGGGGGGGGGGGTGATGTGTCAGAAAGGCAAGAGGTAGATCAGGAATGAAGGAACCCTCTAACTGGGTTAAGAAAGTGCACGCTGCCCCCCGCCCCTCTCCACTCTACACTGAGAGGGGAAAGACCCTTTTAGTGGGGTACAAATTGCCAATGGGGCAGAAATGAAGTGTTTGAGGGAAGCTCGGGTCCAAGCCAGTGTCAGTGCTGGGCCTGCAGATTAGCTTTTCATTAACTGCACCACTTTACATACTGTATTAAACCACAGTATAGAGAAGGAATAAGGCAAATTCACTCTAACCGGGTACACTATAACACTGGAATGAACTGCAGTGGTTCATCATTTCATTAACCACTTAATGTGGTTGCGTTTCATTTAGCTTTAACTCTGTTGGGTTAAAACTCGTTCATTAATAAAATATTGCTAAAGCTGCAATCTCAATGATTTCGAGTTGATGATGAAACTGGATAAATGAAACTGTTTACCTCCATGTTGTCATGGAGTCGGAATCAAAGTTTTTAGTTTATTCATCCATTATACGAGGACTCGAGTTTCTGTAACGCATGTCTCTGCAATCCATCCAACAGCTGAGACCTTTCACTAAACACACATGTGAACCTCATGGGGGTAAAAAGTCAGGGATACTCACCACTGACGGGATAGATAATGGAGTACTATGCATTTGTTCTCGGGAGACAGAATATTTATTTAAAATATCATCTAAACATTTTCTGTAGATAAAGATTTCATGCTGGGCCAGAGAGTGATTTACCCCAAACCTTGCACAAGGTTGTAAATGTTATCAATCTTACATTTCATTCTATTCTTTTGGTTTGTCTCCTATGTGACCTTTTTTGTAGCCTCGGCGTGTGAATTTGTTGAAATTGTGGATCTGCTGCTGAAATCTGGAGCTGACCCAACTATCACAGACCAGGAAGGTTGTCTTCCTGAGGAGGTTACTGAATCCCGTGCGATCTCCCTTCTCCTGCGTGGGTACACTACTTCGAAAGGCTGAATCGTCCTTGCGTCCCACCACCGTGTTACTTCCAATCTCCTAGTCTCATCCCTGCTCCCCTCTTTTGCGCAGCCTTCCCATAATCCCTCATTCATCCATGCAGAGACTTCTTGCCCCCCCCCCCTTTCAGCCCTGACAGTCTGTAGACCTGGACTGCAGAAGGGTTTTGTTTTTTCCATTTTGTCTTTTTTTTTTCTTTTTTCCCCCTCTCCCCCACCCAAATTGTTGAGGTGACTTTGATTTCATTGGTTTAGCTCTTTTTGAGCTACAGTTGTAAACATTAGTCATTCAATTTAATACACAAGGGCACTGCATGTATTTTCAGTCTTCTATATACTGTATTGACTATCTGCACAGTAGGGTTGGGTGATATGATGGTTACTGTAAGACAGATTTATGAACTGACAATGTATAGCTACAAGACTTTTGCTGGAAATAGTGCAATTAAATGAGCTGGACAGCATATTGGCAATATATAAATGACATTGTGTGCATCTGTGTGTTAAAGCATCTGTATTTATCAGGCATCACCAGATCAAGCAAAAACAGACATTCCCATTCACTTATCTATAAATGCTATAAGATATCACAATATTTATCATCATCATGACATGGTGTAACATCAAAATCCATCAGAAAATCCTATACATATCACCCACTCCTACTGCAACCAGCCAGGCCTTTTAATCAGTTTAGTCCGTTCTGGTGGTTTGTTCATGATTCTGTTAGGTACCAAGGAATGCTTTCCTCATGTTTCATTAAAGTGTTCGGCAAATCTGAATCCTTGACTTCCTGTTATCTGTTCAAAAAGAAAGCATAAGCACTGTTGTAGAGTTCCCCATGTGAGCGATGTAACCCGATTACACCGGGGCATCTTTCTGCACGTACATCTTTACATAAATGTGTGAGGCCATAGCCTACACTTTTGCCCTTTCAAAAAATGTCAGCCGCGGAGCCGAACTGCTCATCTTGCCAATGGACCAATGAGCTTATGCAGTGGTGAGGTGTCTGCCTGTGCCTCCACAATTCACAGGTGTCGTTACTCCTAGAATGTTGGGTCGGATTTTAGTGAAACCTGCACATGATGATCACCTGAGGGGTCCAGATTTTGCTCACGGTCATGTTTGTCGTTTTACGGGCTCTCCTAGATTCATATTTTTGGATAAATCAGATTGTTTTTTTTTTTTTTGTGAGCATCCTTGATTTCCAAGTCTATAATACAGCCAGTGACAACAAATGATGGCGTTCTCTATGTACATCACACATTACAATAACCTGTGAACCAGATGTGCTGCTCCACCATCGATGATCTGCTTGAATCCAAGGAAGACACATTGCTATGATTAAATGCACGTGCAGTTGCACATACAAAACACCTGATCGTTAGCAGCATTCCACATTACTGACCTGAATATTGACTTTAGGTAGAAACAGGCCTCATTACAATAAACTTGATGTGTTTTACAACAAAATAAGTCTTGAAAACATTTCATGCATCAAATTAAATCTATGGAATCTTTGCCACTATTCTTTTTAGGTGTCTTTTAATGATCAAAACCAAATCTAGGAAAAAGTTTTATATATTAATAGTTACTAAGACCACATTTACTGGAGCTTCTACTTCCAGCTAAATGCACAAAGTATTTGTTCTTTTCTAACCTCCAGAACATGTTTGGTTCAATACATTAGGTTTTGGTGGCCTGATGGACGCGATTTTTTTTAATTCAAACATTTAAGCCACATCCCTACATGACCTGTAAAACCATATAGTCCACAGAGCATAAACACAACATATTGTATATACAGAGCAGCCTGTGCATGGTTATGTCATATAAGGAGGAATCTGGATGTTCTCCAAAAAATAACCAACAAATGGTCAGAGTCTAAATCAGCTTTACTAGTCCTCAGCTCTGTGACACACACACACACACACACACACTGCAGCAGATGAGAATGCACTAAATCTGGATCCTGCTTCTTAACTACAGATTCATGAAGACGGCGTGCACGTTTTGTACACAGCGGTGGGGACAAAGCTTAATCCTTTACTCTCAACACACAGCTTTGCTTCCCCCACCCTCCTGCACTTAAAGCCCCACTGTGTTGCACTGGAAATCTGCTCTAACACACAAGGCGTTAGAGAGCGGTCTCAACATGTCTGGTTGGAGCCTGTTAGCCAGTCACAGATCTGTGACAGCTTTACATGGTCTGACGAGGATCAGTAGTCATCGCTAGGGGGGTAGCGGTTCGAATTCAATTTTTCGTCTTGACAGGTGTTGTACAGTGCTGGCAGTAAATTCAGATGCAAGTGAGGTGTGCCTTACATGAGTTGAATTAAGATCCCTCCACCTGATTTCGAAATCTGCATCCATGTCTCGTTCAGCCCTGCTTTCACAAGTCTCAGCGGGGAAGTGGGCTCAGAGTTTTTATTTCATCTTCCACTTTTGTAGACTCCAGCCAAAGAATCTTCCTCAATGAAATTTTGTCCATCTCAGCTCATGAATTTTGAGGAGGAACCCTGCATAAGCTAAGACGGAACCTTTTGAGTATTCAACATGAGTCTGAGACATGATGCTCTACAATCCCACAAAGAGACAACCGGTGACCATCTCGTCGTTATGAATTCTATCCACATCCAGCCATTAGGCTGTTGGTGTATCTGTAAAGCCTGTTTGGGTCTCGGCGTTGTCTCCCCGTTGCTTCCTAAACCCCGTTATACTTGCTTGAGGTAAGAGAGAATGACGGCAGTCGTGCTTCCCTCCCGGCTCGTCTGCAAGACTCTGACACTAAGCCCATTATGCTTCCATTATGGGGCTTCAATTTTCCTCTGAGCTTTTCACTTCTGACACGGCAGCTCCCTCCCTCCTCAAACCGCAGACTCATACCCCCCAAGGCCCAGTGCTGCACAGCCGTTCAGTTAGGAACTTCAGTACATTTTTAAAGTACCAGTACTTTGCCGTGATTCTTATTCAACAGCAGTTATTTAAAATTGCACTAAGATGCATAATATAACAACATTACATGCAAGCAGGCGTCAACAGCAAAAAATAACAGACAAAGCTAACTTTGCACAATTTTATTTCAGTAATCTTTTAGGGTAACTTTAATTTGACAGCAAAGTAATTAACACTTGTTAGATTCAGCGTCTTCCTCAAGAAGCTAACACGTGGAGAGGCCGCAAAACTGGTGAGTAAGTACAATTAACCACATAGCAAACCATATAATTTGTAAAACGTAATTTAAAAAGACACTAACGCCACAATCATGATAGCAGTGTAGCTTTGCATGTACCTGAGGTGAGGCCTAGCATACAGCTAGTGGCCTAGTTGGCACCCACCTGTCACACAGAGCTGTCTTGCCACCCCAGATCCATCTTTAACTAATTTGGTGATCACATGGAGAAAATAAAATCCAAATGGATTCTCACAGGGAAAACAAAACCTCGCTATTCCTGACTGTGCGAAGCTACTGTGCAGTCTTCAGATGCAGATTCTGGGGGCGATTTTTCAGTTTCAGGGTGAGCCAGCAGGTATTTGGGCCAGGATTTCAGTTTCGGTTATGAATGCGGTTGTGAAGATAACATATTAACAAGGATTATTAACATATCGTCAGCATTACTGACACCTGCATGCAACCACAGCCTCCTTAAACCCGACTATAAACACAAGTCAGAAAACCAAACTTCTTGTTCCTTGGCTAATAAGTGTACAGAATTTATTTATAGACATTAGTAAAGAAATGTGTAGCTGGGATGTTGAGGAATTATAGCGCCATTCTACACACTGGCTCTCCTTTACTTTCTCTCTCCCGTAAAAGCCATACCATGTTCTTGCTTTGGCCCGCTCTTAATGCAAGCCTTTACCTCTTCACAGCCCTTCCTCCATCTTTTCTTTATGCTGCAGCACGCCCCCCACACCCACTCTCAGCAGCAGCGTGGTTAGGAACCCAGCAGTAAGCAAAAAATCCCCCTGCTGCTGAAACACTTTCCACTAATACCAGACTCGTTTAGCGGTGGCTTGGACTGCGCTCATGTGAGTTTGTGCAGGTCTGTGTGTGGTTTGCGTTGATGAGGAAGCATTACTGCTAACCACCCAAACCAGAAAGTTGATGTTTAAGACTTCAGACGACAAACAGAGGCTTGGTTCTGTGTTACATTAGAGATTTTTCTTCAATACAGCTGACACATTATCATCTACCTGATACACATTTGGCTACCTGTAACCTATTAGATTTCTATAATAGTGATTGTGGAGTGGAAAAGTCGCAGTTTCACATTAAAACAGCATTGAGCTCACAACCTTGAGGGTGTCATTGAGAGGCCTCCGTTTGACTCCAGCTCCTCTTTAAGGCTCACTCCGTCATCCTGCGGATCATTGTTCACTGCAGGCTGGATGAAGTTGTTTGGGGAGAAAAATGCCCTGTCTCAACGCTGCAAGATTGACTTTCGGTCTGAAAACAAATCCTATCTATTTTGCATGTTAATTTATTCCCTTTTGCTTGAAAAGAAAAAAAACCCAGTTTCCTTGAGGAAGTTTGTAATAAAAGCCTTGCGATCGATGATAATGGCATTTGTGCTTGTGTTTGTCATCTTCGCAAAAGCAACAGTGGTGGAGTTTCCACAGATTTATTTGTATACTAGTGCTGTAAGTGGCGTGTAAATTATCCTAACTGTCTGTGTGGCTCTTTATCTTTGTAAGCCAGTACTATTAGACCCTATCCATTAATGCCCATAACCCAGCCAATCAATGCTTAAATAAAAATCAGCTCAATTTGTAGCATTTTATGCAAACGTGCAAACTCCAACCAGGCTGACTCTTTGCTTTTTGTTTTTATAATGCTACAGGAATAGCTAAAACACAAAGGAATCGATATCACTTACGTTTGGGTTGTGTTGGCCTGCTCTCAAACAAATGCTGCACGTTGGTGCATAGAAATTAGTTTCATACGGATGTACACTGTGGTGTAATTTCATTATAATTCTATACATGCTGCGCTTAGCCAACACCATAGTCACAGGGAGTAAATCCATTGTAACTCGTGAGCTTTTATCAATGCAGAAGGAACTGCATATGTGTATGGTGAGTGCCAGTTACAACTAATGACACTGGGTTCATGTCTGTTGCACTGACATGGAGTCTCCGCATGACTATTTTATGTTATTTCATGGTACTGTCTCAGGGGTGACAGCGCCGATCATTCTGTCTACTATTTTGGTTGAAATGTGTTACAGACATTCATGGAGAATTTTAACAATTTTGAAATCAGTGTCTATAAAGCAGCTTCAGCTTTACTTTATGTTGTGCACGTATTAGGATGCTTATACACTAAACTAAGAAGGCCAGACACATTTGTCATACCTGCTCACCCTCACGTTTCCATTGTAGACTCCTGCTGGGACTCACTGTTATTTTCTGTTTTCACATTAACTACTAATGAAAATGGGCAGAAGAGGCTTTTTAGGTAATAATTATTGCAAGTAAAATTTAATTTAATAACTAAATAATTTTTTAGTAGTATTACGGTCATGTTAGGGTATTTTTTTAATGGCCTCTCAGCGAATCGTTTATTTACCAGCTTGACATGTGCAAGCACACTGCCTGCATATGGACCATATTCCCTCTTTGCCTGACTACAAAGCACATTTGCCTATATTTCACAATTAGTTAACAGCACAGGGATTAAGGGTAGATTTGACAGTGCAGTGCTGCAATCTGCTGTTGTGGCTCTTTAGCACTGAGAGGATCAGAGAAATAGCCAGCGAGCATCTGTTTCTGCACTTGTTTTATTTCTCTCTCTCCCGTCTTTCTTTCCTTAATCTCTCTTCATGTATCTTTCTTGTCACCCCCACCCCCCACCCGGAGAGCGAGAGCGGAAAGCAGTATCAATCACTGTTAACTGACTGACCACTGTCTGTTGGTGGTATTAAATGGATCCCCACAATTGAATAGAGGCCTAAGTGTGTGGTAAATGCTCTCAATGGGTAAATGAATTTGCGGGTTAACTCGCTCTAAGAGCGTTTCAATAAGGCAAAATAATAAAAACACCTACAGCACATATTTTTCTTTTGATATATTAAAAACAAAGTCCAGCTGAAAATCTTAACTCTCACATTCATCACCGCAGGCCCGGAGTATGAAAAAGAAAGCAGCCGAGGGTAACCCAAACACAATTCAGCTTTATTTTCCTCATATAGATTTGACTGTACACAGTTCATACCATTACACAGAAGGCATAAATGAATAAATTCAGTGCTCTCTTTTACATCTTTTTCAAAGACACATGGCAATAATAAATAGCGCTCATGAAACAAGACGATCAACACGTTTTCAAACTGTACAAAATTTACAGCAAGTAAGATGCAAAGTTCTGAGGCAACACAGACTGAATGAAACTGTCGTGGTAATATGTTTGTTATTTCATTTTACTGTAAAACTTAGATGAAAGCTCAAAAATTACACTGTAATTATGGTGCACTTACCAGTGAAAGTCATCCTGGGGGTAACAGATTTTTACTGGTTGATATAGATATGAATTATAGACTGCACACAATTGTAATCTTTTACAGTAGCTCAGTAATTTAAAACTAATGTTTTGATCTCAAGTACGCTATTCTTCTTTCAAAACTTTGTTTACGTTGCTTCCAAAAGTCATTTTTAAGTAGTTTATGATTAAAAGTAAAATTTACAACTGATAAATGAAACTTTTACCCCAATCTTCCTAACTTTTTTTGTTTTTTTCTGTAATAAATTTACTCTTCATTGTATTGGAATTTAACTTTAATACATCTAAATGTTACCCCCGTGTTACACTTTATATTTGAGTTATCTGGTATACTTTTATCAACCAAATAATTACACTGTAATTTTAGAGCTGTAATCTAAAGTTTCTCTTAATAGTGTCACTTTGTATTTCTTGATTTGCTTTCTGGTATTAAAAAAAAGGATAACACTTGTTTTTTTTTCTCTTTTTTTTCCTTGTTTTTTTTTTAACAAAAGAAAGTACCCACATGAATAAGACTGGATTTCTCTTTTGAGGAGAAACAAAAGCAGAGATAAAATCTGAATGACGGTTCCTGCATGCTCAACAGGTCAAGAATCAGAAACACCAAATCGTTCTACTATTTCAGTTGTTGGTGGGGCTTTAAAGATGCAGATGATTTTCACTGACTTGTGGGAAGTGCATCGGCCCAGCAGTCATGCCAGCGCTGATGCTAAAGCATCAGCCCTGAATGTGGGGGACTATCGGTAATCCCTCTGACATGCAGGCCAGGGAGTGGGAGAACAGGCTGACAACACATCTGGGGTCAGTAAGTAGGTTGATAGCAGGCAAAGCTGGACTGAGTAGATTACCAAGAGGAGCCTGGATCAGACTGAAGAAACTCAAGAGAATTTTTATCTGTGTTCCTGCTATTACTTTTAAGTGTCAAATTTATGTTTGCTTTTTAACATCTGCAAAAGAATCTGCATGTGCATACAAATGTATAAATGAACAGTTTAGATGCGGGGTGTATGTAGTAGTTAGAACTGAATATCTCCAAACAGTATATATGTCTTGGCTTTCCCTTAAACATATAAGCTTTTTATTCCTGGTGAGTCTGTGAGATCATTTAATACTGACGGACGTCTGCTTCCAGACCAGCTTTTACACAGATGAGAACAAGTCAAGCACCTATAAATATAGAAGAGAGATCTGCTTTGTAGCAAACAGGGATCACCCTCATTCAAAGAGGGGAGACATAAACTTCTAATGAACAGACAGACGGACAGAGGAAAGGACGGGCAGACCAACAGTCATCTATTTCCTAATAATTTGTAAGTTTGAGCACTATGTTAAAAACAAAAAAAGCATCAGCGTGGTTCAAAATTAACACTTGTGCCACTCTTTTTTTGTAAATTTCTCCCAATGAAACACTGTTTTTGCCTTGTGCATACGTCTCTCCTCCTTTTCTCTCTTTCTCTCCCCACATTCCTCTCCATACATGTAGAAAGAGACGATGAGAGTAAAGTGCATTGCCAATGTAAAGGCTTTGATGTGGCCGTACGGCAGTCCTACTCAATATGAATGAGAAGCATGCAGGTGAGTCCTGGGTTCCGTAGGGACTTTGATCTAGATTGTATAGCCCTAATGTTGTAGCTGTCAGATGGGGATTGTGTGGTTTATTTCAAGGGATGAAACGTTTTCCCCTGTGAGCATTACTCCACCGATATATTTGAGATCTGGTCTCACTTTCAGAGAGTGAACGAACAAAATAAAGTGTAACAAAAGATCGTATGATACAGTGTTGACTTTGAGCATTCAGCGTGGAGGCGTTCTTCGCTGCTTCTGCTCAGACTACATATCTCAACCCGATGGCTACCTCACCAACTACGACTGCTGCGGGACTCTCCCTTCTCCTCTTCACCCAACATCACACCCGAAACATACCAGCCGTGGACCGTGGAGGGCGATAGAAAGAAATGTAAAAAGCCTTCTGAGTCCGCTTGGATGTATCCCCACAGTACTTTTTTTTTTTTTTTACCGTGTCTGAGACTCAAAACTGGGAATGGTCCATTTCGTCCAGCCATGAGGCGGGGCTGGTGGGGAAGTCAGGGTATCCCGTACTGCTCCCTGTGGAGAGATCTGAGGTTGGGCCTCCTGCCATGGCCCTCAGAGCCTGTCCCACACCACCCGGCCCCCCCTGTGCCACCAGGCTGTCCATGTTGAAGCTCAGGTTGTTGAGGAGAGGAGTGTGGCCGGGCAGAGAGGCGATGGAGGAGGGCGACTGGGGGAGACCGTAAGGGCTTCCCGCTCGGATGTCGTGGTAGGGCTGTCCCGCCGCGTCGACAGAGAAGCCGCCGTTCAGCGTGTTGGTCACATCGCCGACGCTCCCGTAAAGCCCGTTGGTGTGGCCGAGATCTGACAGGACCTGGTCTTCTGTAGGGGAGAAACCGTCACTTAGCACGAGGAGTGTAAAAACTTTGAAACATCAACAGCGCCGTCACCTGTGCGAGCATTATATAGTTGTTATATTTCAATACAGTTAAGTGCTTTTATGAGTCAGATTTATTGTGGCAGTCTTACGTGCCTTTCATGGAGGTACAGTAAATGGACGAGCCACTGAAGTCTTTGAAACGTTTTTCGGTTCTCTTAGCGAGAAAGTGAGAAAGGATGCTCTTTCTGCTTCATCTCTAACCGAGCAATTACTGCAGCACAAAATATTTGTTTCCATCTCGGTCCCTCCCCTGGGTGGCTTCAATAACAACAACGCCCCAGAGCGCTTTCTCTCTAATTGACTAAAAGCCTCACATGCTTTATAGAGTTTCTGTCACCATGTTTTCATTTCTCATAAAAATAGCCTTCTTTGGCTTGAGGACTTTTATGACTACCAAAAACGGGGTGTGCAAACATTAAATAACATGGGATGTCTAAAATGCCGTTTGCATCCCACTAAGGACCCTCTCTCTTTTCCAATAAGCTCCATCATGGTGACAAACAGAGGCAGGAGGATGCGTCAGCAGCCACAGGGATGTGTGACGGGAATGTGAAATGAGAATGCCATTTTGGATTTGCCCGACTGCGACGCCACGCGTTGATAAATGCTAGAAAACAAATGAAATGCCACAAAGACACTTCCAATTGCCGCGGCGCTCGTGTCATTTAGCAGCTTCTAGGGTCCCTCGATCCCATTAGCACAGCGGCACGACTGACAATTCCCCTTCAGGGATCTCACTTTTAAGCAATAAAAGTTACATACCTCTGAAGCTCAGCTCGCTGTCGCTGAGTCCTGCGTCATCAGCTGAGCTCTCCTTCTCCACTTTAGTTCCTCCTCGGCTGCGTTTGACACTTTTATAAAACTGAGTCCAGCGATGCCGCCCTGCGTCTTTCTTCAGACGCTTTTCCTTCGCTCGCCGGTTTTGAAACCAAACCTGTTGAACATTGTATTTATCGTTAAGTGCAAATGAAATTATGAAACACTTAAAGACATCTCCAACTAATAATAAATGTCACCATCAACACGAACAATACGTTCTTAGTCTGACTTCAGCCTCGGTCTTTGTTTAACGTAATATAGCGTGACTCTTTATAAATGTGTTTATTTGCAACATGAGCTTTTAAATGAACAAATAAACTCATCAAATTTTAATTATCTCACAACACTCGATACCAGAAATTTTAGGTAGGAAAGGAGTGCAAAAGGAATAAAAAGGTCAAAAACAAAGGCATGACACAAAAGTGAATATATGAAAAAAATTAAAGCTTTGCACTTGTATCTGCATGTGGATTCTCAATAATGTCTGATCTTTTTTAGCTCTGAAACACTCTAAAATACTATAAATATACTCATTTAAAATGTAAAATTCAAGTAAAATGCACGAGAATTATGTTGTTTCCAAATATGTATTTGCTTTTTAACATTTGTATCAGCACTTAAGAGGCCTGGGTTCAGGGTGATTCCAAAGTAACTTGCTTCATTACAAAAACTGTATCTGGTTTTAAGATGTCTCGATCCCCAGTAAGTCAGCTTTCTCAGGGACATGGGGACCTGCAGGATATAGCTAAAATACTCTACCTGCACCACTCTCATGTCTAACCCCGTCTCCGATGACAGCTGCTCTCTGACGTGGCGTGCAGGCTTCGGCGAGTTTTTGTAGGCACTTTTGAGGGTCTCCAGCTGTTTGGCGGTGATGGTGGTCCTTGGTCTCTTGGTCCCTGCCTCTGAATCATCTGAAAACACCACACACACGAGTGTGAGTGACTTCTTCCTAGATTTGTCATGTTGCCTTAACAGCTACTGCCCTCAGGCCTTCACATTGAGCGTGTCTGTGTTCAATGAAGTGAATGGTCATGCATAGAAGTGTATTATTGTCCTTGTGCATCTGTCCCACTCCCACAGCAGAGGACATAAATCTATTCACTGCCGGAGGAATGGAGTGATTGGAACAGCACCATATAAGAGCATTGCTTCACTTTGCATAATCAATCAGAGATGCATGGACATCTCAGAAGAGAGGGAGGGAGAGAAGCAGCACACACCCACAAACAAACAACATAGATCCACTGTCAGGAGTTGTATTACTGCTTTGCACGGTGAATACAACTTTATCCATGATTCATAGGGTTGGGATTCTGGTGTAGTTAGGTGAAGTCATCAGTGCTAAACCAGGTGGATAAAAACTGGTAAGAGTTATTGAAACATATCTTTTTTTTTCAGTGAACAGAGGCTCACACAACACTCATTGTAGCCTAACATTTAATACTCCTGCAAACCTACCGTTTTGTTTGGCGGCCTCGTAATCCACCTTGCACACCAGCCTCCCGTCTTCCATGAGGTAAAACTCGTCCCCGGTGGCCAGCTGTCTGCTGCACATGATGCAGGCGAAGCAGTGCAGGTGATAAACAAAGTCCTGCGCCTTCCGCACAACCTGTGTCGGCGGGATGCCCTGCTGACACGATGCACATTTTGTACCAAAACGTCTGCAGGAAAACATGAAGGAGAGAGAGAGAGAGAGACGCCATTAAAAAATGTGTAAAATGCCTGCAAGGTGGATTGATGGAAAGAGTGCGAGCAGCTGAGATTAAAATTTCACACACTACATGACTATTTCTTCATCTGCAGCCAAGAATGATGGCACAGTGTCTGTATTAATAGGAACTCCAGCTGCTGAGGAGGGAAAAATCATCCCTGGAATGTGTTTCTGTTAACGGTAGATCTGCCAGCAGACTGATAGATGGACAGGATCAGTGCACTGTGTGGGTTTGAGTGTGCATCTGCATGTTTGCATGTTTATGTGTTTGCAGATGAACTACTGACAGCTAGATGAGGAGGAAGAAGAGTAAAAAGAGAACAAGAGGAAGAGAAGGAGGAGGAGGGGTCCTCACAGTAAAGACACCCCGAGGAGAACCAATAAAACACTGACTCAGGAGAGGCTTTAAATCACAGCACAGACACACAAAAATAAAAAGAGCAAGGTGAGGCCTCCAAATCACCTCTGGGAAGCAAACACCAGCGAAGCTATGTGTATGTATTATTTAGTATGTGTGTCTCTCTGTGTGTGTTTGAACATGCTACAGCCCCCACCAGCACCAGCACTGCCCCCTGGGTCACCTAACACAGTTAGCTCCCAG
>VUQG01013153.1:4138-22283 GCA_015106755.1 Etia nguti
AAATGACTCGGGCGGTGACTTAAGTATTGGAACATTTAAAAACTGTGGCTTACCGACACCAGAGTCCGTCATTAAAGTGGTGGTGAGCAGGGAGCCAGCTGGCGGTGTGTTTTGAGGAGTGGGTGGAGGGGTGACTGGGAGTAATATGCGAGCCGTGTTTGCACATAAAAGCTGCCTCTGTTTTGGCTCTGACAGATAATTGCAGAAATAAGATTGATGTGGGTTACTTTACTTGGTTATTAAATGAAACGGATGAAATTAAATTAATTTGTTGACTAAGTGAGAGCAAAGATAGAGCTAGAAAAACACCCTGCTTTTTCTAAATACGATGTTATTCTGTTTTCAGTATATGGTCTTTACATTATTTATTAGAAGTATTCATCAATAAAAGAACCATTAAATGTAATTAATAAAAAATGTTCTGTAGAACTTTTCATTAGTTTCCACAAAATACTTTAGAGCTGTCGTTTATTGGCAAGTGTTTTTGAAATTTTAATGCATGAGTTGTAATTTATTAAGGCTTTGAACAATTTGATGTAGTGAAAAACATGCCGGCTTCTTTACTTTTTGTCCTTGTGTTTTGCTCTGTGTTACCATAGGATGACAACAACACAGTAGTGTTGGCAACGGGCAAGTGTTTCAGTTCCCACATGCTGCAACAAAGATGAGGATACAGAGACAGCCTGAGGGTGCGAGGAGGCGTCTGGATATGAATGCATCCGGTGAGTTCAAGAGTGTGGAGGTCATCCGTGGTCGGGCTGGATATGGCTTTACTATTTCTGGACAGAGGCCGTGCATGTTGAGCGGCATCCTGGAAGGAAGCCCGGCATACTTGGTGGGGCTCAGACAAGGAGATTGCATCATGGTCATCAATGGAAGTGACGTGTCCACTGCTTCTCATGAGGCTGTGGTGCAGCTGATTGGCAGCTGCAAAGGACCCCTGTGCTTAGTGGTGCAGGCTGAAGGCCGAGTGATGGGAAACCCAATCCTTAATGATGCAAAATTTGGGTTTGCCCAGAAAAGTGGCGTTTTCCAAAAGGCAAGTGTTTTCCGCACCGTCTCGGATGACTCAAGCAACTCCTCCTTTGACGTGAGTTGTTCGGTTGCCGCCAAACAGAGGCCGGTTTCGGAGCCGGATATGTCACAGTGGTCACAGCAGTGGAGTGCTTTAGCTGAGCATCCAAGGGAGGAGACTCCCACATCTGGGGACGCAGACTCTGTTATTACAGATGAAGCCAATCCAGACTGGGGTGTTTTGAACATGACTTTGGTAGTGGGCTACCTGAGCTCCACAGAGCTGATTTTGAACACCAGTGAATCAGAGGACTGTTCGAAGGCCATTCTGGAGAGAATTCGACAGCTGGGCACTGAGCAGGACACCCATACCCTGGTGATGATGAAGATCATGTTTGATTGCATTCGTCTTTGTGACGATGCTGGAGCTGTTTTGGCAGCTTTCCCTGCTGAGAACCTGGTCTTGGGGGCTGTGTGTACTGAAGACCCACGTTTTTTTTGCCTGGTCACTACAGGACATATTATTAATGGCCGTGTGCCAGAAGATAATCCTCTGCGTGCCTCCTGCCATGTTTTTTTCATTGACCCAGAGCTGGGAAATCACAAGGATCACATTGGGATTGCTGGCCGTTTTGGTTTCAGCTGCACTCCAGATCCAGATGCCTCGGGCTGCCTGGAATTCCCACAGACTCCCCCAGATGTTCTTAACTTTGTAACAGTACTTTACAGTGACATGGGGGAGGCTGTGGAAAGACTAAGGGTCAAACTGGACGCAGAAGCCCAGGAGCATGCCAAGGAGAATGTCAGTACTGCCAAACGTGGCAGTGCCAGCAGCAATGGGGACAGTGGTATTGGAAATGCTTCTCCCCCTGAGGAGAGAGCGGACAGGGATTTCCCTTCTGTGATCCAAAACCATCCTGGGGCCCACCTCCCCAGCTGTCCATGGGATTATCCTCCGGCTGAAGGCCTCACCCCAATAACCCTCTCCAAGAATGGCCAAAAACTTAATCCAGAGAACACTACCAGCACAGATTCCCTTTCAGAGTCATTACCTGGCCCAGATTCTCTAGTTAGCTTTTATGGAGGACCCCCACCCAGGCTAGAGTTCCAGTTCAAGCCCCCACCACCTCTTATGCGTTTGGATAAAAAAACAAACTTCTCAGGAGATCCTCTCAGAGGGAGCCAACGATGGTTCTCAAAGCCAAAGTGGCCAAAAGTCCTGAGTAGTGATCCGGCACCATGTGAGACATCCAACAACAACTGGCCCTCGCACAATAGCCTTAGTGCCAGCACCAATAACCTGCCACCTCCAATGAGCCAGATACCCTCAGAAAGATACCAGTCAGCTGAAGTCATGATGCTGCCTCCCAGGCAGGAATGGACCAGAAAGTTTGTAGAACAGAGACAGAAACAGCAAAAGGATGGCAGTACTAGAAATGTAAGTAAGACACTCTTTCTTTCTTTCTTCTTCTTCTTTTTTTTGTTTTTACTTTAAAGCTGTAATCTAAAGAATTACAAAATAAACATTGCACACTGCACATTTTAAGATGCCTTTCTTATGCTGCCATCGAAGAATTTAATGAGTTTGCATAAATGACCTGTGATCTAAAATACAGGTTTCAGGCATTTAACTTCCACAAGACTCAAACAAATCATATTTGTATCATGTATTTAAACCTAAGAAGTTAAAATTTCTTGATAGTTATTTACTAAAGAAGGCAAAAATGTTAGAAAATGTTTTTTTTAATTTAATGTGTAAGGGGGCCATAATATGTTTTTTTTTTTTTATGTTTTTATCACATATGTACTGTTAAAATTGCAGATGCTCAAATTAAAAATGGCACACAGCAGCCCGCCTACCTGCTCTTTGCATGGGGCAGTCAATCCAAGAAAGAAGTATTAAAGGGGACGACCTAAAATAGCTTATTTCATACTGAGAATGAACTGAGTAACTGCACCAAGGCCCATCATCAAATGAATAAGGATTATTTTGAGACATGAGTCATGCAAAGCTCTAGCAAGCTAGAATGCAAGTTCAAGGTCCTGAATATGTCCCCTTGAAATACTTGGTGATGTTTATAGGATCTTTATAGGTGTCCTGACAGAGACATTTTATGTGATCAGCAACAAGGATGAGGTGCCCTGTCTTTGAGAATCTCTTTAAAACTTTTTTTTTTGTATTGTCGTTGAGTTAAATGCTTTTGCCTAAGTGCTGTGCAGGTTTCTTAGCTATAATGTAAAGGAGAAAACTAAGTTTATTAAAAAGCTGTCACCTTGAGGCAAGAGCATCTGTTTCTGTGCTTATAGTGGCTCCGGAATGCCAGAAGGAATTGAGTTTCCCGACATCAAGGGGGTGTCAGTAAGTCTGTTTTTGGTGGCACCTAACATGAAATAAAATACCACTGCTCAATGCTCAGTTGGTGCAGTGTGTGAATTGAGCTCAGAAAACACCTGCTTAAAGTTAATGTGCAACTCTATAAAGAGGTTTTTATAAGTGTTGGTTTCATCTTTGTCCACAAGATGTCCCTGTGTATCCATGAGCTCAGAGGACCACAATCACGTGTTTAAAGTATCTCTGAAGTCATCTTTTTCACTGAGCAACAGACTCAAATTAGTCAGAATGTAGGCGAGCTTGTGTTTGTAAATAACTTTGTAATCAGGGACACATGCAGCGGGCTTTAGATGAAGTTTGGCTACAGAATATGTAATTTAAAAACAATCTCATGTGATGTATTTTTTGAAGTTTTTATTTAAGTTTTATTTATTTAAGAGAAGCATTGCCCTGTGTTTCCAAGTCGGAGCTCGATTGGATCTTTTCCCAGCAGCTTGCATTAGATCAGAAAAAAAGACAATCTTGAACAGGAAGCCAGGCAAATTACAGGGTAGAGCCCATGTCATGCAGCAGTAATTATCTGCAAGCATTAGACACAAAACATCTCCAGTCACAAGAGTATGCGGTGGCTGGTTAGAATGCAGTATCTTTAAGGTATTAGCGACTGTGTTTCCATCTGCCGTCTGAGAGACTGTGACATTAGTATGCAATTATATGTGAATGTAGAAGCACCGGGAGAGAAATCTGTCAGATCTCGCAGATCATTTTAGATTCCCAGAAAGATGTGTTTGAACAGACTCATCTCAAATTCAATTCTCACTTTGCTTATACTGTTACATTTTCATTTTCTCCTATCTGCGAGTAACTCCATTATCTTTGACTCTCCGGGCAAAAACTTATCCCAAACAGTTCAGTTCTGGGAAAATTATGACATTATCTCCGACAGTCATAGCAAATGTCGTGTTTTACAGTTAAATAAGCAAGAATTTTTTTTTAGATAAATAGATGTCAGTGACAGTAGTTTAACACTTAGTAAGTTCTAGTTTGGTAACTTTAGGAAGATGAATTTTCTAGGAGAGCCAGTGTGTTGTGTTCAAAAGTTATATCAGTAACGGTGATTTAAATACTCTTGCCTTCAGGGTTCCAGGTTTTGGGGTGTGGGCGCTATTCGTGCCTCTAAACGTCGTTCTGCCAAACGTCTCAGCCTGGCGCGATCACTGGATGACCTTGACGTAAGTTCTTTTGCCTTCCTCACCCTTTATGCTATGAATTTGAAACATGGAAAGTGTTTTTTTTTTTTTTTAATCATTTTGATGCTCTGATAGTCTTCTGTCCTTCCCATTCTGGTTGGTCTGTATGTACAAAAATTACCTCATTAATGTGGACGTTTGAACCATGCCTCCTCCCTTTTACACTTCAGCTTTTTTTCTCTTCTTTTTTTTAACCTCTCATTTCCGTTGCCTTGAACTCTGTGTTTGCTCCTACACTTGTGGCAAGGGGTGGTTTACAAAGTGGTCTTTGTGTAAGCCAGAGGCATGTTCCTGTTTGTTTGGTGTCACTAATGAGCGCTGCTGCACGACTGAATATCGTGCTCCCATTTTCTCATATTAATGTTTCTGAGGAACCCTCTTTCCGCAGTGGGTCTGTGCGTGTACGAATTACTTATGCACGGTGATTCTGATTCATATTCACAAAACTACACACACACGTGCTCTTACGTCTTGTAATTGCTCCTAATTCACACAAACAGGCGTAAAAATGATCAAGAAAGTGGCATACTGTATTGTGGGTCCACACAGGAGCACACTTGCAGGATCCACATTGCATTCAGAACATCATATCTGCTCCTCAGGAGTCTCTCAACACACACTAAAGAGCGCTGTTAATAATAATAAAATGTTTACCCCAGGATGTCTTCCTGCTTTTACTGTTAAGCTACTTGCTTATAATACCCCACCTCCCAGTCCTAATCCTCACTGTATGTTCACATGTACAAATCAGAGTAGCTTTTTTTTTTTTTAAGCGGTAAAAAAAATTGAAAAAATTAAAAAGTGTATTTTTATTTTGTTTCGTAGCTTCTCGTTGGCTTGTGTGCAAAGATTTCCTCACCATGCATGGTGTGTTTCATGGTTTACTTTTTATGACTTACCAGAAATAGCTAATTACTTTGCATCAATCAAGAGTAAAATTGCCTCTGAGTATGCCATCACCCCTAGCAACTAAGACATCTCTTCTCTAGTGCTGTTATGAGGTGTCTATTCCTGCCTGCTGTTAAATTTAAAAGGGGACGTTTTGAGCTGTCATATACTCTGCTTGTACAAAATAACATTGGCTGAATGGAGAGGTAGGTGTTCTCATGTTTGAAGCAGTCTGTGAAATTATCTAATCTCTTCCACTTGTCTCTCAGCGTTAGCTTGATCTGTTACATTGTTTTGTAGATCTTTGATATCTTTGTTTTATCATCTCTATGCTGGTGGGACCTGCAGTGGCACAAACAAAGAGAGACAGGCTTAGGCTAGTCTCAGTTGGCTCGGTTAAGTACAGCATATGTTTTTGATACTAGTTGTTGATTATCTACAGACAAGACTACTACAAGATTTCTGTTAAGTAATCGCATGCAGTGTAATCATGCTTATCTGTATTTCCTGCAAACACTCTATCTAAAAGATAGATATAGCTTCATTGTCTGAAAAATGAACTATTGTGAAAGAGCTTTTAAACTTGCATTCAGAAATTGTCCTTTACTCACTTGCTCTGTGATCTGAGGCGACGGAGGGTTTATGTGCTTAAATGCTAGTTTCAGGAGATGTTAAATAAAACAAGGTTTCATTTTGTAAATTAAGAGGCAGAAAGGCTCATTGGCTAACAGCTTTTCAGTCTCAAGTAGTTAGCCCTTTTCCTTAGTTTTGCACTCACATCTACATCATGCTCATTACTCCTGGTTTCAAAACACCAGCAGCGCAACAGTGAAAATGATGAGTTGTGAGTATCACAATGGGATTTCACCAATTAACGGGTAATCTTATGGTGGCTGTGTCCATGTTTTATATACAATCTATGTAGGGACACTATAAAATGAGAGAAAAATGGAATACAATGAAATAAAAGAGCTGAACATAGTACAAGGATAACATATCAGCTTCTGAAATGAAGAAATGTTAAGTTTGCCTGTTTTAAAATATAGGGTTCATTTTTTGTGCTATGCAACAATGTAAAACAAAATGGACATGGGCACGTTTAACGATTCGTTTAACATCGGTGTGAGTATTTCCAACTGACTACATTAATGCCTGTAGCTTAAAGCAAAATATTGCTCATTCTTGCTTAAATTAGAGCTGGGCTTCCTAACAGGTTGCTGTATTGTGGGTTTGTTTGTTTTTGTTTCATAATGTGCCAAATGTTTTTAGCAGGTGCCAGTTCAAGACCCAGACTCTGTTTTACAGAGCTGTGCTTCTACATGCAGAATGCGGTTTGGATAGGCCCTCCTTGAATAAGATGTCTGTATGATGATATATTGCTGCATATATTGTTCAGCATTAATGGTGCCTTCACAAACGTGCATTTTACCCATGTCACATACACTAATGCACTTCCACAGATTGAGCTGTATGATATCACTACTCTTTAGTCAGTAGGATGTGGTGTGTGTGATTTACAAAAATTCAAATTTTCAGTGATAAAATCTGTTTTTAATCTGCAGTTTTAAGTCACGGTACTGCTATACATTCCAAATAATAACAGTTTAGAGAATTTATGATTTTCAGAGACCTTTCGTGCTCTGCTCTGGATTTTGATTTCACAAGCTTTCATCTTGCAGTCATGGTCAGATATCAGGTTTTCTATAAGCAACTCTGTTCTTCCATAGCAAATTAAAGGCATCCAATGGCACCAGTTTGGTTCTTATAGACTACACACATGCAGAATTGGGTGATGCCTCTTAAGCACCAGATTTGGAGAATCACCTGTTCCCGAAATGAATTTTAGTATGGGAATCTTTGAAGAATGAAGTGAAATTCAAGGACTTGTTTCCTCCCTACAAACAAGTGACAAATGATGGACACAGCAAGCTGATCCACTGTAGTAAACTCTTCACCTTAGAAGAATCTTTAATACAGGGAGGAACTCCTGTCCAAGTGTTTGGTTTCTGCAGGATTTTCTGACTTGTGTATAGTTATGAAGGACTGTTCTCATAGCAAACCTTTTCAGAAAACACACGCTAAGCTCTCATTCAGTGCATCTGGACTCACAAGGACACTGTGAGGCTCTTTAGGAGTTCCCCCTCAGGGATAACTTCTGTATGTGGTCTTGTAGCATGTCGTGGGCGAGCCCATGACAATCTGAAAGTGTGGGTGACACAGTAGCCAGAAATGAGCATACTTTTGGAATCTTTCCTCACAGTAAAAAGGCTCTGACGTGTCATAGTAGTAGCAGTATCTGTTGCTTTTTGTGTTTGCCTTCCTTCTTCACCAGAAGAAGAAACTGCTATATAACCCTGTGCTTGTGTATGTGTTAATTCATTTTTTTTCCTCTGCTGCTTTTTCCTTAGAGACTATTCTGATGCACGCTAAGCTTTTCTTCCTGCTGAAGAATGTCCTGTTTTGTACATCCTTGTATTATTTCTCTGTCAGAGCCCCACTGCAAACCCCCACCACCACCCACACACACACACCCACCCCACACACCCACACACAGCCCCCACACCCCACTGCTCCGGTGCTATAAGTCTGTGTCTCACTCATCACACACTCCTTGTTTTCAGCTGCAAACAGATGCTTTGCGCCCTCCACGCTCAGCAGACGACAGTGTGTTCAACTTTGCAAAGATGACACCATTAGCTGGCTGCTGCGACTGTGCTCAATCTGACTGTTCGGAGGTGTTGCGGCATGTGAGAACATCTGTTCCTGCGCGCTGTTAATGGTTAATGCGCGCCATTTGATTCGGGCATAGCCTATCTGCCTGCTGGGGAAATTTGTTGCCTCTTTGCTCCGTGCCTGAAGTTTCTCCCTCTCCTCTCCTTTTAGGTGTGGAAACATTAGCAGCTCTTGTTTACATGATTGTGGGTAATAGATGTATGCTGTGGGCGTAGCAGAAACCCAGACAGGGCATGAAGACACATAGACGGAGAGGGAGGTAAATAGAGAAGGAATGAGGAGGAATTCACAGCAAAGAGAGTGAGAGAGGGAGAGAGAGAAAGAGAGGGGAGGGAGATTGATAGAGAGAAAAGAGAGAGGAACCGGCAGCAGAGGAAGAGAGAGGGAGCTTTTGAACTCTCAGTGGCTGTCAGGATTTTCGGCTCCTCTGCACGCTCTCTCCTCCCTCGCTCAGCTCTGCCTCTCTGCACTGCAAACAGACTTGCACACGCACCGCGCGAGATCCAGCGGATGGACTCTCTTACACACACCAGGCGTGTGGAGCAGCGCTGAAGACGGGCAAAGCACGAAGCGCCATACATGGAGCAAACTTTAACGCTCAACTCCGTAAGTCACAAAAATCCTGCCACTCGTGCTATTTTTGCCCATTTGGTGATGGCACCTTCATCTTTCACACCAGGGATATCTTGCCTGCCACACTGTTACTTCTTCTTTGGGCTCTTTGTAGCTCCTGTTGTAGATTTCTGAGCAGCATACAGTGGTTAGCTTGTGTGGTCTGTCAGAGGAATGTTTTGACCAGTGCCAGCTGAGACTCCCATGTGCTGTGTGACACACTGCACTGCTGTATGCAGGAAAATGTGGCGTTGCGTCTAGATCAGGATGCACGCCGACTTTAAATTAGATGTCGTACTGAAAGAGTTTTGTTAAGTGACCCGGGGTCTTGTTATTGTAAACTGCGTGGGGCCTTTTCAATGAAGCGCGCTCTGTTGCACTTGCCCCGAGAAATGACCCTTTTCGCAGCAAGTCGGCAGCACTGGGAGAAGTTCGATTCAGCTGAAGCGACGTTGAGATCCGACATCGTCACTGTCGGATGGTATTAAATCAGCAGTGAATTCTCAGTGGCGTTTTATTCTGAGGGAGTCATATAACAGCCACAGTTTAGTCTGAACTTGAAATGGTTGCCTGTGGTTTTACCTTGCCCTTATTTGCTTTGTGCAGGCATGTCTTCGTGTCTGATTCACCAGCCATCTCTATAACATATCTTTCCTAACACATTTCACAACTACTTTCTTTGGTAATGTGGAAGCATACATAAAAACTGAGCTTTAATGGCTAGTGAATTTGTCATAGATGCCATACTTCATTATATAAATTTGTGCCCTATTTTTTATTTTTTTTGTTATTATTTTTTAATGTGGGTGTTGGGACTTGAGAAGATGAGCAGGTATTGAGTCTTCCTGTGAATTAGCAGGAGTGTAAGGAGAACATGATGCACTTTTATGTCTCTGACATCACATGGCCAGCTCTGTTAGAGTGGGTGGACAGCTGTGCTCACGATATGTGCCCTTAGGCTAGCATTATAGGATGCAAACATTGAGCAGTCTGGCATTTTCTAAATGTCTCCTCAATAATTCCTCTTATTGTTTTTACTCAAGATCTTTTATTGCTTGCTGTGACTGGGACCCCCCCCCCCCCAAAAAAAACCCCAAAAAACCAAACGGTACATTAACACAACAAAAGTTATTTTACTGTCCAGCTGCTCGGCATTGGAATATGCAGCGGCCTTTAACCAGCTGAACAGATGTGGCTGTGGTTGCTGACTTTGCTGTTTGACCCAACTGTAACCACGGAAAATACCCGCTGCCTCACCATCTCTGAATGCAGGCGTACTGCTGCTCCACTCTTGGCTGTTGTCGCACCAACACTATGACATCACTTAGCGACATTTGGGATTATGGGATTTTTTAAAATTTTTTTTTTAGTTAACCACACAGGCCTTCATCATTTCCTGTCGATTTTGTATGCCTGAATCAGAATGCTCTGAAGCTCATACATTCCCCTCTCTCTGTTTACCTCGCTCACTATTACTATTATTATACTTCTCTGCTTCACTGAAAGGGAACCTACTGCCAAGGGTGTGGAGGTTATTCAATGAGGAACGACTTTAGAGCTGCCAGCCTTTTTTTTTTAACCTCCTTGGTAACAGTTGAAACATGTCTGGCGTACAGTGGACTGCTCATCGTGTTCAGCTTTTTGCCTCTCGCATGAAGCTCAGATAATGCCGGGGAACGTTTACTTCACGTATGAGACGTTCAGCAAGGCAGCCAGTCTAGCTCAAACTAGAACGCGCTGCAGACAGGCTTGGAAAGTTAATATTGTTGGTATCTTTTTGGCCTTGTGTTGGCGCAAGATGATGCAGAACCAGGCCAAGGTCTTGTCGATATCACGCTTTGGGAGTCATAAACATGGCCCACTGGTGAAGCCTAAACACTGACTTTCCCTCTTAAACATTTTTTTTTAAACATCATCTTTCTCTGGTCAACATCAAATGTGGTATTTCCATAGCCTGGTTAATGCCTGATCTTTTTATTTTTGGTTGTGTAAAATACCACTTATTACTAAGTTTGCAACCTACATGCGTTAGGATGTTTCCAAGAAAAGGTTAGCCAAATTATGTAGTGCTAGATCATTCTCATATTGTGAAATAAAGTTGACTTACTGTGCCCTTTCTCATTGCTTTCGCTTTTTATAATGTGTATATTGTTGCAGTGGTGGGCGCTCAAGTTAAATATGGCCAGAGTATTGAATAATTAGGTCAGATTACATACAAGTAACCTCTGTGAGTCAAGAGCTCAGGCTTCAGGCCCCTGTAAAACGCCCAGTTTGAGAAAGTTTTTCAACTCTTGGCTCTCACTGATGTCACAGAGAGGGGAAATCCCTAATATGGTCATCTTCAAAGTACAGCTTTCCTAGTTAGGAGGGGCAGCCAATCAGAAGAAAGTCTTCCAATGATGGCTGCATCAAGGACCAGTATAATATAAATAGGAATTATTTTGAACTGGCAGTCGTGCAAAGCTGCTCCAGTAGATGCTGCAGTTAAATGATGATGGTAATTGTTTTTATAGGTCATCTTTAAACAGAAGCTGACTGATTGTTTTCAAAACAGAAATAACGAAATTTTACATTTGTGAGCTTTACCATTCATCCTTACAATCTAAAGGACATCTTATAGCCGCTAGGCCCGGGTGATAAACATTGGACCAACTTGCCTTCACTTCTTTCCCATTTCACTAAAGTGGCTTTGGGTTCCCAGCATGACCAAAGGGATTAGGGGTTTAAGGTCAGTATGACTTATAGAGGAAGTAAAGAATTATGCTAGTTCTTGTATTCTGCAACATATGGCCTTGTTAGATTTCCAGGTGGCAAATAGTATTAGTGTAATCTTATGGCCATAAAACAAATGTAGCCATACACCCAGACTTTTCAGAAAACTTTACATTTTTTTTTTAGTTTGGTGAAAAACTGAGGGGACTGTGAGCTAATTATAGGTGTCTGGTTTCAGGTTGGAAAGTCTATTTCTGGTGGTTTTTCTTTCTTTCTTTCTTTTTGTGGAAAAGAAAGGGAGCAGCAGGAGGGTGTGGTCGCATCTTATGTGGTTTACTCACCTCCAGCCCTCTAGGCTCATGTGTGCACAGCCCTTTCACTGTGATAATAAACTGCTGTGGGAAAGGTCCTGATCACTGGTTTTGGTTGCCTTCTCTGAAGTTGGTCTGTTTTTGTGGAGTTCAGCGGTGCATTGTAAATCGAAAGGCTTCTCATTTGTTGCTTATTTTGTATATGGCCCTGCTTTAACACTGTGTTACTTTACAACAAATGGAGTTGAAGTCATGTTTTCATGCATTCTTTTAGGCTTGGTGGTCAGACCATTTTCACACATGATGGCAACCTGTGTAATTAATTTTATTACATTTATATCATTACACAGTAGCTCTGAATAGGAGAATGCAATATCATGCATGAAATTGTATTTATCTCGAGTATAAGCCAGGTGATGATCTAATGGTTAAGAATAAAACAGGTCATTGCTTTCATCGCAAGTGCGTGTCTTTTTGGTTTAAAGGCCTTGTGCCTAAATCAAACAGTATTTTCAGTAGTGAGAACTGACCTGACCAGGACAACACAATTCTGACCATCCAGTGAGTAGAGCAGCAAAAGCAAAAGAGTAAACACATCCATTTAGAGGAATGCTAGAAGTACCTTTCAGCTTTTTTAAAAATAGCAACAAGTGGCTAATGCACACGAGTAGCACCGCACAAATCATACTAATACCAGTTTAATCCAGACAGAAGCAGAGCTTTACCCATCTACTCTGACTAACCTGTAATTATTGAGGAACAGGCAATAGATTACTGCTGATCATTGGGATTAAGAGATGAAAGGCAGCGTACTGACGGTCTCTTCCATGCAAATCACTCATACAAGTCTTTGAAGAGATAATTTTGTTTACTAAATGGAAACTAAGTGGACCCTTCTTGTGGCTAATAGCTAAAGGCCAGACATGTGACCATCCAGCAACATTATACTGTTATGGATTTTTTTTTATCTGTTTAAATAAGAAATTGTTTCACTCAGTGGAAATGTTTTTTTTTTCCATTTATGTTTTTGTTTTGTGTTTTAATCTAAATTATTTCCGTGGAATAAGTAGATGGCGAGATGAGATGACAGTCTTGATCAAAAAGATGATGCTTTTATTCTTTTCCACTCCTCTGTATTTGTCAGTTAGTATAATGGAATAATTACACATTAACAGAGACCTTTTGCTGTAATGGTTTTGCCAAGTTCACATCTAGAAATAGTGAAGAAGAAAAAAAACCTAAAAATATTTTATTTTTGTCAAATTCAAATGCTGAATGGTTTGAGCAGTGTTTTCAGGGATGTCACATGCCTTCTAACGTCATACAAGAGTCAACAAGTTTCAAAGCTGTCACTGTAAAATCAAAACTAACCAAGAACACGTGAAGCTCAGTTGGACCACAAGTCCAGCCTTCATTTCTGGGGCTATTATGGCAAACAGCATTACTCAACAGTGCATGACATTAAGTCACAAATATGACTGTTTGCTCTGTACAAGTCATCAAATATCTTCTTCACTGAAGGGTCT
Organism: Etia nguti; assembly: GCA_015106755.1. Classification (NCBI taxonomy): domain Eukaryota; kingdom Metazoa; phylum Chordata; class Actinopteri; order Cichliformes; family Cichlidae; genus Etia; species Etia nguti. Next base: position 17,517 of record VUQG01013153.1, read on the forward strand.
GAGTGTGGTTTCACAATCCTTGAACCACAGACATAACAGCGATAACAGATCTTACGAGACGGTCATTGTGTTCGTGTTTTTTCCATTCCTGCCCCTTTTGCATCAAATAACCATGCTGACCTCATCAGATCGTCGCTAATTTGATAGGACGGCCTTGCAGATTTGTCGTGACAAATAAGATTATCACAGTAAAAACACTGGATCCTCTAAAAATCAAACACAGGGTTGCCTGTCAGAGGAGTTTCATAATTTTCCAAATCAGTCCCTTTCCTTGTCTCCCTACACTCCTTGCATGTTTGGAAAAGAGATGTGTCTTCCCTCTTATCAGTTGCCGCACCCTCAACCTCCCTCCCTCAAAAGGAAGTTGCCTTCATGCAAGGCGCTTTCTGATGTTATTTTCAGGGAATAGTTTGTCGGCAGCCACAGATAGCAGGCCTAGATTATTTTCCGTCTTGGGTCAGGATTGGTTGTTTGAGAACTTACCATACAATTAGTCTTGTGACAAGCAGCACTTATTGCTGTTGTAAAGCCTGTCTAGAAATCTTTCGCGTGTTGATTGAATTAAGTAGAGGCTCAGCGCTCACGCAAAACCTATTCACTTTGTGGCAGCAGACGGCTTCTTCAGTTGTGAATGCTGAAGCGAAGAACAGAAAAATGCTCTTTCTCAAGGCATTTCAACATGCTTTGCTCTTGTTGTGTGCTGAAACGTGCTCACCTGGCCACAGAAGGCTTTCTGCCCGAGGGAGGTCAAAGGGCAGAAGTAGACTTAAATGGCTGAGGAGGGCTGTTCTGTGTCCTTTGTGACAGGATCTATGGATGACTCAGCTCTGTACCAAAAATAGCTTCTAATTACTGCATGATAGATTTTATCCTTGCTTTAAAATAGAGTCCCACTTTTTTTTCATACCATTGCTGATTTCTAGGGAGCAAAAAAGTTCCTGATATCTCTCTATGTGCGAATATTCTTGTATATACTGTATTTGCTGTCAGGACAGTGAGAGAATCTGGTGGCCTTGTTAAGTTCTTTTCCACTTAGAGGAAAATGCAAAATGAGTCATCAACTTCATCCTATGTTGAAACATTTTTATCCTGATGGGAGTGGTCTCTTCTAGAACCTGACTGGTGTATTGACATGCCAATATATTGGTCGATATTAGCTGTTTTGTAATATGTGTAACTGTTGTCTGTTGTGGTTGTATTGAGAGTGTGCATGTGAGGATAGATAAATGATGACTGCAGAACAAATCTGCCTAGGGTACAAAAAAAGGAACCTGAAACCGTTTTCCGATATATGGGTATCTGTATTTATGACGGACAAATTCTAAAATTAAAAATTTTAAAAAAGAGATGGGAGACGCACCCTTTAACCAGATTATGAGTATTGACATTCCATAGTTTGTACACCAGAGAACACACTATGACTTGTTGTAATAACAAAACAAGATTATGTTTAGACCATACTATCTTAGTAAGGATTCCTAACTAGCTACACATAACAAAAGTTTAAATCGGATTTTGTATTTGTTAAGTAGTTTGTTATTTGGGGTTTAATTTGCTCAATAATGTACATTTAGTTCAGAAGAATGGAAGTTCATACATTTCAGTCAAATAAGGTAACAACTAGGGCTGCCTCATGTCATACCATAATTTTTTAGGTAATAGAAAAGTCTCATATCATGACATCAATGATAAATCAATGTCATGCATTTATGTTTGCTAGTGCCCACAACAATGAGACAAGCCCAGACATGTCTGATAATGAGAGGCCTGAGTCAGCCTCTGGTGACGATTTAGGACTGAAAAAAAAGCAGCTTCAGCAACCTTAAACAAAATACTATACTCTGCAAAAAGTAAACAGCACAATTATTTTCACCACCTCAGTCAAAAACACAATGTCGACTAGAATCAGGCTATGAAGGCACATGATGAGGAGAGATGCTAGTAGCCGGTAATGTTACTCAAAATGAACAAATCCCTGAAATGAGCATCACCAATGAAATGTTCAGTATTTGTTTTGGTTTGTAAATGTATGTAAATGTCATAATTTCTTTGAGACATTGCAATCTGATGTCCCACTGCTAGTAACGATGAATGAGGGAAGGCGCTAAGCATTATTTGTAATGGCTAGCAAAGGTAGACTCACTTAGTTTATGGTTTCAATCGCTACTTTTAAGATTTGCTGAATACAGAATGAAACTTATCATTTTGGGTGATTTTATGTAATCCAGCCCTTGCTTGGTTTAAAACAGCAGCCAGAATACCACACTCAAGACATTAAAAAAGAGTCCTATAAACCATTTTAACGCTGCCTACATCCATATTATACTGTTTCTAGTTCTATCCCTCCAAAAACAAACAAAAAATAAGAGTAAATTAAAAGTAAGATGAACTTACACAGAGTTGTATTAACAGTGCCAGAACACTTTGAAGGCATACAGATGGCACTTTTATGTTGGTTTCTCCATTCATTGAACAGCTCTATTGGATAAACTGTTTGATACCACAATTTTTACATTTTCCCAACATAATTCTTTACATTATGTTTTGTAAGCTAATGGTCAAGCACAGATGCTGACATCAGTAAGACAGACAAACCCTCTCCAGCTGAGATATCAGCGTGGCTTTACATGAAAGCGCACACATTGAGCCTTTCAGTTCTGCACTACAGTGTAAAGTACAAGAAGGTACTTTCATCTGCTCCATTATTTCCCGTGGGGTTACCAAAGCGGATGGATCCGCATATTTGATTTGGCACAGTTTTTACACCAGATGCCCTTCCTGACGCAAGCCTTCCATTTGTCCGGGCTTAGGACCGGCACAAGGATACAAGGACTACACTAGCTTGTTATATCCTGAGGTTGGGTTTTGTGTCTCCACCATCCAGCCACTAAAGTATACAGAGAGAATATTGTGCTCAAACCTTACAGCCCAAATCTTAGATGTTTGAGACATTGCTGGAGCTGTGTCAGCCCAGTCTAAAATCATAACAATTTTCACCTGTGAGTGGCTTGTCTTATACATCTCCCTTTTTTTCTTTAAATTGCTGGATAAAAGCAAGCTCTAGTAAACAGATTTATTAGATTAAGGGCAGACACTGTGCAAGTTTTTGTGCAGAATCCTTTCAAAAGATCCAGTTTAAAGCACAGTTTGTTTGTTTCTTTGGGACTCGGTGTGAATCAGGTGAAGTGCACACCAGATGATGCGAGGCTTTGTTCAGACCAGTAAATGCAGTTCCCACATTCATTTCAGGAAGACAACTTCATTAATGCAGAGGGCATACTTACATAGCAAGCTCTGGCAGGAAAAAAGGACCATATTGTCAAAAATGACATTACATGTAGTTGTTTTGCTACAACTTACAGCGAGAGGCTGTTTCTCTTAGATAAATGAAGAGATAAATGAAGGTGCAAATTCCTTGTGGATTAGTTGGGAGCAAATTGGTAGGTCTTGGAGGCATGCACTGCGTGGGTGTTTTGCTGCTGCGTCGGTTCACAGTACCAGGTGCTAAAAGCCTGGGTGAAATGGGATATAAATTGTAGGGTTTGTGATTAAATAAATTCACTCTAAGCCTGTTAAGGCAGTGACTGCTTTGAAACAACAACTCAACAAATGGATACACGGATTTTCCGGGATTTGCACTTTAAACACATTGAAACGCAGGATTGATGATAACATACCAGCCTGGTGCGTGTGGCACTGAATGGGGTAAATGGGGTAGTTTCATTTGCATTCGAGTTAATAAACGCAGCTGAAGATGTGCATGATCTCAAAGCAGATTCATCAACATGTGCTGCTTTTTATCTCCTGCCTCAGGATGCCTGCAAAGATTTAAAATGCAGAAGAAGGAGCTTTTTGCACAGCATAAGCAGCTATGGGCAACAGGTACTGCTATGTTGTTTTTTTTTTTCATGGCAGACTGACACATTGAGTAGTTTTTCTTTAGTCTGAACATCTACTAAGACGGCCTTAAGCTCCCTGTCTGACAGCATGTCAAACCGGAGTTTGAATACTTCTGAAACTTTTTAAAAAACCATGCCGGGTGTTTTGAGGTTAAATCGCACAGCTCAGGTTTTGATACTAAAGGAAGTGATATGTGTATATATGTGAAAGCCTGCAAGGAGAAACTGTCCAAAGATGTGCATTCTAGCACATTTGAAGCAATACTCAGGCAATTTATTTCCCTCATTTCTATTTCTTTTTAAATGCATTTACATACATGAGCACACACCCACTCCGGATGTTAACAAGAATGCCACTACCACCCCTACCCCCACTCCCAAATAATCAGCACAGCCATTCAAATGAGATGTTTAATTTCCAAAGCGATCGAGCATGTGGAAATTTAATAAAGAGGAGAAATCTACCATGCAAACCAAGCTGTTAATTTTGCTGAAAACAGTGGATGAGATGCAGTGTCTATTAAGTCCGAAGAATGCTCGCTCATTTGCCACGGGAAAGCCTCCGAATGAGCAACCCCTGCTTTAAGAATAATAGCGGGTCTAAAAACAGTCGACATGCTGATTGTAGAGATTTGCCAGATATGTGGAGGCAGAGTGTTGCAGCAGAGAGAAGGAGTGATGCCAGATTTGAAGGGAAAAAAAAATCTTTTTTTGGTACATGAGCTTTAATAGCCAGCAGAAAAACGCCAATTGACACGGCTGCCATTTGGAGTTTAAGAATAGCGCTCTGTGACAGTGGATAATGAAGCTCAGGGTTCGGCTTGTGGACTAAAAACTTTTATTTTGTTTAAATAAAATTCATATGGTC
>VUQG01013153.1:22318-35623 GCA_015106755.1 Etia nguti
TTTTTTCTCGAGTGAGTCGAGAGAGAGAGCGAGAGGGAGAGAGTGCCCCGGCTGGAAACAAAAGAGGGGGGAAGGCCGGTGTGGTTTTCACATAGCGAGCGTGTGTTTTTGCAAGGGGAATAAAAGGAGGTTAATTCATCTGATTCCTTCATGCCACTGTGGCTGAGGCTGTATGTATTGTCAAGTGGGTTGCCGTAGCAACAGCTGCAGAGTAAGGAAATCTTTCTTTCCTCTCTTTGCACCCCCCACCTTCTGTCTTTCTCTCTCTTTCTCTCTCTCTCCCTCCCACCACTACCTTGTCAGATTTCTTCCTCATCCTCCCTCCCTCTTTCCCTCTTCCCAACTTGTACAAACATGCTTTGTAAAGTTTTGGGTGGGGAATGTTCAGGTATGCGTTCACATACACACACATATTCTGTCTGCGTGCCGCTGGTGTTGCAGACTAGGGAACAATGAGTCTCAAAAAGAGACTTTCCTTCAAGAGGACTTGGAACTTCAACACTGTAAGTAAACAGTGGCTTGCTGGCCGAACCCCCTCTTCCTCTCCTGTGTGAAATGAGGAGACTGCTTCTGTTCACTCAGCTGTTTTTGTCATTAATCTCCCTCTTTGTCGCTTTTCTCACTCTCTCAGTCAGAACAGCTGTTTGAAGCGGCAGGGAATTGTCGGCTGTTTTGTTTTGTGGAGTGCTGGAATCGGCCATTATTTGTGTTAAAGTTTAGACCAGGCTTTTTGTATAGAAATGTGTGAGGAATTTTTGGAAAGGGAACGTCTCGACCCAACTTTTTGAGGGCAGAGACGTGCCTAAACAAGCTCAAAAGATAGAAGAAGTCACTTTTTAAACATGTGAAACACACACTGTGAGAGGTGATAACAAGTGTGATTAACTAGGTGTGAATGGAGTCGGTCCTTCAACCATTTCACACTGATAAAAGTTTCAGTTGTGGTAGATCACAAACATAAATCTGTCGGTGTGATCTTCTACGTTCCTTCAGCATGTGGTGTCTTGAGATGCCAGACTGTATGGCGTGGGGGGCTGTACCCGAGTAAAGCTGAAAGAGTGGTTTCCAGCTGGAGAGCCAAATCGTGCTTTCTTTAGAGCCAGCAAGCTCGCCATGACTTCAGTTGTGATATTGGCCATTTGGTTGACAGACTTGAGTGGGCAGCTTTTTAGGGGAATTCCATTTGGGAAATGGGGTATTTTCACTTTTGACTCTATAAAAGGGATCAAAGAGGGCCTGCAGTGCTGCTGCGCCACCCACAGTGCTCTTGTTTGTCACCAGAGGTGTCAACAGAGGAAGGAGGTGTACTGACTAGAGGTGCCACGGTCATCACTTTGGCCTCATTGTTAGAGATTTGTGGGCAAGGAAGCAATAATGAATTGGAAAAACACAGCACATTGACATGTGTGCTTGTGTGTGGCCTAACTCCAGCAGCAGATATCAGTTTGGCTTCTTATCTTGCCAACTTTTAAAAGTACAGATTTAAACATTTGTCTTTGTATTTGACAAAAAGCTTTTAGATAATAAGTTAGTTTATTCATGTATGGAACCACATCTGCAGAAATCATTATATTTAAAAAGAGAAACAAGCTGAACAGCCACACATTTAGTGAACCCAGTATCTTGAATCAGATTTTTGACCTCTGATTCAAGATACAGTATTATTGGCTGAGATTAGCTATATTTTGATCTATTGGTTTTGTCATTATAACTGCTAATGAATGAAATTTTTTAAAATAAGGAAGAGATCGGGGGAAAACATCCTTCAATCGTGTTATGCATAGTTGCATAGTCTGTCCACTAGAGAACACTCTGCACCTTCCCTGTTAAAAGAACGCAGCAAAAACCAGCTGATCTGAGGAGAGTTGAGCAGAGAGTATATAAGTAATTAAGTAACTACACATCCAAATTTTGGGAAAATCTGTTGATGTCTCATGTGTCTGAAAGAAAAACAAATATCAGCCAGTATATCGCAGTTTTAAACAACCAGATATCTTTATCTGTCTTAAAAAGTCTATATCAGTCAGGCTCTAGATGATATGAAAAGGTGGGCAGAGCTTCCAAGTCCGTAAAATGAGACCAGTGCAAACCTTCGTAAGTTCTAATGGCCAGCAGGGGGTGACTCTTAAGCTTACAATAAGAAGTGCAGTTGTATAAAAATGGGAAATGCATGTATGGGAAAATGACACACATGCTTGCATATGTGTAACAACAGTAAGCACTTTCCTGAACAGTTTATGTTGTCAATAATTAGTTTCCACTCGTAGCACATTAACACTAAACTGCATCGAATAAAGTGGAGTCCTCCTTACAATAAAACTGAGCATAAAGCAGAGTATGCTGTAGGGTCGGACTGCTGTGTGATTAAAAGGAGTAGGAATGAAAATTGACAGGGACCCATTTATGCCTTCGTTGTACTTTAAGTGACCACAAGTCCGATTTGGTCTGCTTGGGTCCGAGTGACATAAACTTTGTCATCACACTGCGAGCCCGAGGTTTCTGTGGATGTCCATTTGACCACGCGGACTTTACATTACAATGCTTCGACCTCAAAGACGTATAATAGGAGTGACTAATCAGGTTGTGGTGTCTCCAGCTGTTCGTGCCGTCAACAACGTATAATCAAGGTTTAACACAGCAATTATTTTTTGCATGCAATGCCTCTATCTCGGTTTAAAGTTCGCTGTCTGGGAATCGAAGCACGGACCTTTGGACCTCGTGAGCCACAGCCAACCCCCAAATCACCGATGTAAGAACTGTGTAAAGAGTCCTTCGACTTCTCAGTCAGTTACTCTCCTCCTCGCTCGTCACATCCGGTTTTCAGACCATCAAAATGTGGCCTAAATGCTCAACTTTGCTAATGGAGGCTGAAGGTGGTTATGGCACAGTGATGCAGTCTATGTATTTTTGGGACGATTGCATAGACAAAACAAGACATTTGAACCCATCGCCTTGTGCCTTGGAAACGTCTTTATTTTGATAACTCGCTGTTCCATTTCAAAATATGACTCGAATTTTAATCTAATTGGATAATAATTTATAATGTGGCTGTTGGTCAGATAAGATGAAATAATTAGGGTTTTGCAACATTTGAGTTTATTTGGGTGCTTTAAGACATTTAAGTCGTTTCTGTCACTGGGATAAATCTGTCATGATTGTGGTTGGAACCATGAGATTGCAACAAATGTGTATGTCACAAGCGAATGATTTATTGCTGCTCTCCTACTTTTTGTGTAATTTCTGCTCTTGCACAACATGGATCGTTATCTAATTTGTCATCCATATAGATGTGAGTATTGAAGCGCTGAGAATAGTTAAAACGCTAATTCTGTTTTCAGTATTTAACCTTTTGTTTGGTCAAAATGAAAATTCACGTCACACTTTTTTTTTCTTTTTTCTTAAACTGGACTCCAGCTGTGGCGCACTATATATTTAAGGTTTGAGGTTTAGCTGTTTTTAGACCTATAGGGACAGACAGATGGAGTAGGTGTTCTCTGTTTTCTCTCTTTCTTCTGTTTTGGCTTCACGTTGGTCCTCATCCTACCCACCCATGATTACTATACACATGCGAGCCACCACAGAAGGGGGTGGCTTTTTTGGGTGTTGACGATATAGGGGTTGGACTTAGCAGCGGCAGAGTTGTAAAGACGGCTGTAATGGACAATTAGTGGTTTAGCGGTCTATGTCTGATAGAGCTTTTACATGTGGTCACTCCCAAAATGGAAACAAGCCATCACGTCGGTGAACATGACCGATCCCCCTAGCCTTTGTGCGTAAAGGTCTGGGGTTGTGCTTAGGCTGACTGATTTAAAGCTCCTAATTGAAAAATAAGAGTTTATACAATGAGTAAAATCAGAGCGGGGGGACAAAAACAGTCGACATTCATTGTTTTCATTGTTTTTGTCACTCCTCTTATGATATTACAGCTCCACAATACAGAATTACGCGAGTGTACCAAAGCACAAAGTGTATTTGCTGTTCAAACCAAAACTGGAGCGTGGCAATGAGAGCCTTGTTTAGTCGTATTTATCAGCTCTGAGTATTCACACTTTGAAGTGGCAGCTCAGAAAACACTCCTCTGGAAATAGTGCCTCCTTTTCAGATGAATCCTCCAACGCACACATTTTTTTTTCCTTCTTTTTTTGGAGTTTTCTTGGACAAAGCCCTAAGATTCTGCCTCTCATATCCTCCCCTGCATGTAAATATATATTTGTGCAGTGGCTCTCCAGTTTGCACGTTAAATCTCTCTTTATTAGTGTGGTTTACACCAGCCTAACGCTGAGGCAGTGATTTCAAATTGAAGTATTGCCAAGTTAATATTCGCTGATCCATGTTAAGACCAGACATGGGTGGTGTTTTTATTGAGCCTTATTCTCTGGCTGTAATTACACTCCAATTAGGGCTCCGAGTACAAATGATTTCCATTGTGAATGAATCCACATATTATTTATCCCAATTAATTCATCTTGCTTTTGTCTCAGCTGAAAATGTGAATATAGTCAGTCAAACCAATAATCAGCTGGGGATTCCTAATGATAATTTCTCTCAATCTGGTTTCAGTTTATGGGTTAATTCTTGCAGCTCTACACAAACTTGTAAAAAGATGTCCGTGCCCAGCAGGGGAGCTCGTGTCATTTGCCTTTCTTAGGGACATCTACACATGCATAAAACTGCCACTCTCCGAATTAGCAAGTGAAAAGCTCATCGTTAAGCAGTCTGCCTTGATGACTCCTGATCCTGTGACTGCAGTTAGCAGGAATGTGCACGTTCAGAGCTGTGGGTGGAGTACCGGTGTGGAGGTGTGAACAGCTGTGCGTGACATGGGGGTAGAGATCCACCCACATAAAGTAATGTTCTTGTGTAAGCCCCCCAAGGTCCAACCCTTTCCAAGCAGCGCACACAGTTTTACTTACAAACCAGGAGGACACACAGCTCACAGGGATGCCTTAATGGACAGCGCCACCAGCACAGCATTCAGCCTCTTGTGTCTGCGCAGGAGGTCACGAGGGCAACTTCTCACTCATGTCTCTCTTTGTTCTCTTCCAGTCTGCTGCTTCATCAGATGGTGGTAAGTGCAACTCTTTTTTTTTTATGAGTTATGAGAGGAGTTAGAGAGGAATTCAATCTGTGTGCTTATGAATATTTACAATCTTAAAACTGAAGTAAATAACTTTTCTTTTAATCTTTTCAGCATTCATTGTTTGGTTCATTTTTGTTGTTTTTATTTCTCATTTTATATTCCGCCCTCAACACAGAACTTTGTAGCTGCTCAATAAAGTGACCTAATAAAAAGTCTTTTAGCGAGCATGATGTATTCGCTGTAGGAAGCATGCCTCGTTAACAAATGCTGTTTACCGAGCGTGGTTGGGTTGCATTCGTGGCTGAGCTTGGATGCTTTCTGGTCTTCCCTTTCATAGCAGTTTAAACAGCGCTTGCTAACAGGCTGACCGAGGCTGCATTGAGGAGTCCAGCTCCGCTTCTTTCACTGCTGATGTGGATCAGACATGCACGGCTGTTTGCTTTCTAAAGCTGTCTCACTAACTGAGCAGCCAACAGTGTAGTAAACATAGATCCCAGGGCCTCAGTCCTAATACAATAAACCCAAATCCAAACAAATGGCTTGTCAGAAAACCTGAGACCAGGACTCATTTGACTGTACTGCTAAAAGAAATATGTATCCTCATAATTTGTTTCTTTATGTTTCTTTCCATTTGAAATCGGAATTTCTGAGTTCCGAGTCAGAATTTTCAATGGGAGCAACTGCTTCAAGTGGGACTTCCAACTCAGAAAGTCATACCACGTTCCAGAAAACCTAGGAACCAGTGAGTGAAATCATTCCCCAGTTAGCTTGTTCCAGTTGTAATGTCGGCAAAGCAAGTTAAAAAAAAAAGGGAAAAAAAAGATTTGTTTTGGCTTTTAGCACCACAGAGCCTGGTATCACTAACAATACAGCATAGTACTTGTTTTTGTGTGCTTAAAAACAGCACGTCCTTAGTTAGAGACTCGTCAGTGGTCTGCATATGGCAAATTTAGTGAGTCACAAATACACAACAGTGGCAGAAAGGATTAAAAGTTTTACAGTTTTACTACTGTTTACATTCACTTCGGCCATCTTAGATTGTTAGCTAGGCGTTGGTGGTGCTGCCCTGACTTTACAAGTGGTAAATCCAAATTGAGGTGGTGTTCCACATTCAGAATCCAACTGAGAACTTCCAGCTTATTCTGGAACGACCCATCAGAGTGGCACCATTAAGCTCGACTTAACAATCCAAGATGGTGGCTGTGCTTTTAAACATTGGTAAAGCAGTTTGTGCTGCTGTTCTATTTGCATGTTTGTAATCAGTACAGCCACTGTTGTGTATTTGTGACTCGATAGATAAGCTACATGCAGACTGACTGTGCTCCACCTGTGAAGCACAGTTTTTAAGTGCAACAAAAAAAGTACTGCATGGTTTTGCTAGTGATGCTTGAAGTGTTCCACCTCGCCAAGGAGCAAAATAAATCCTTGGTTTTCCGACTTTGCTACTGGAATGTGCTCAACTTGGGAGTGATGTCACTACCCGTGGTAAATAGAACGCAGCCTTACTCACAGTCAGTGATGTCATCTGCTATTTACAGTTCTTTCATTTTGTTTGTAGATCTAGCCCACTCATGCAGGTGGATTGGCGAGATAAAGATATGCAGTACTACACCTTACTTGCCCCTGCTACCATTCCTTTCTGAAATGAAAAAGCAACCGCTTAATTTCAGTCCCCTGCGCCAGAGAATTGACTTTCCACAGAATGACAACCGTGTATGTGTAACCAATTCCACTGAGACCCTTTTTGTTTTTTTGTTTTTACCGTGCGCTCCTCGCTCGATCTGCTCACAGCTCTAAAGTGGCCATCTGCCGCCATGATAGCAGGTACTGTGTAGGCCGAGGCCACCACTTTAGCTTAGTACCAGTTCCTGTATTGTCATCCACACTTCCCTGTGGCCTTCCCTGTAATCAGCTGTGTCGCCTCTTTCTTCCCTCCTTTTTATCCTCTGCGCTCTCTTTCTGCTGGTCCCTCGTGCAATGTGAGCAACCTCTGCTGTGTCTTTGTGCACTTCTTGCCTTTCTAGTCTAAAAAGCTTTAGGGTAAATTTTCCCCTCTCTAACATGATCATTAATTTTCTGACAAATTGTGTGTTCTTTCCTTTATTTCGGATTTGCATCAGCTAAACTTTCTGAATTACCCTTTAGCATCAGTGCTCTCTAACCTTTGCACTGCGCTCTCCTGTCTCGCAGACTATAGTGGGATCCAGCTGCAGAGCTGCTGCAGCCAGAGCAGCCTGAACAGTAATGGCAGTCTTCCAGGAGCAGGCAGCAACAGAGGGGCTCCAGAGCAGCGTGTGGCCAGCTGGTCCTCCTGCTTTGAGCGTCTCCTCCAGGATCCCGTGGGTGTGCGCTACTTCTCGGTAAGCTGGGAGAAAGGCCGAATCCTTTCAGAGGTTATCAAGAGTGTTATTAAGGAGTTTGCCGAAAGCTTCTCTGTGCTTTAGATTTGAGTCACTGATGTAGATCAAAGTCCTGTAACTCCAGATGTTACTTTTGGAGACTAATGAGCAAAAAAGGAAAGAACATTTTGAATAATTGAGGCATTATTATTTCTGAGAGTAATAGAAACTAGCTCCAACTGCAACACGGACAGACGTGTTAGCAAACACCTCCAAATTATCTCTCTGCCAGTTCATTTTAGTTCTGTACTTGTCCAACTGATGACTAATATGCATCCCTTTTAGCTCAGTTCTGAGCTACACTGTCCTCAGAGGGAAATATTTACATCCAGATGTACTATTAATATTAGTATTAAAGAGTTGATATATACTGTAAAAAAACTATAGCGTGATATAAAGGAATTCTTTTCCATCTGGTTAAAGTGAAGAGCCATTTACCAATACTAAACCCTGGTGAGTGAGTGAGTTTATTGTCATGTACCATTTCCTCCCACATAAAAGATGTGCTTTTGAATTTAGCCCACAACACCTTCAGAAAGCTCAACATTAAGTTCTTCCATCCCAGAACCACCTCCCTCCTCACCTTCCCTCAGCACTGATCAGAGCTGCGCTCGCCTACACCATCCTGCGCCTACACTTACACCAATCTTGTTACATTACACCCAGTAATATCTGCCCGCTCGACTGGTCTCAACAGCAGCAGAACTGGAAAGATGAGAATGTGATCACCAGTTTGAGATTACACAGACAGAGGAAGAAAAAAACCCCTCTTTTACTGTGTGTTTCCACAGGAATTTCTCAAGAAAGAATTCAGCGAGGAGAATATCTTGTTCTGGCAGGCCTGTGAATACTTCAGTCATGTCCCTGCAACAGATAAAAAGCAGGTAAGCTACAGTGTGCAGTTGCAGATCCAGTCACAGTTTTGTTTGGGGGGCCCACTGTGAATTGGTGGACAATCCCCTTTAACCAAAGATACAGGTCGTACCAAAAAAATAATAAGTGTTTAAGATCTGATTTTTCTTTTATTCCGTAAATCATTTGTCACATAATTAAGCAAGTGTTATTTATATATTCTCTGGGAGCTTTTAGCTTGACAGTCTAGCCTACTTTAAAGCACACTGTTAGTTTCCTGTAACTTATGTGGAGCTTTTATTTTGAAAATTCAGCTACTCTAGCTAATCTACCTACTTTGCGCTAAAAGGTCCAGACTAAACCCAAGCCGCTCACTTACCTGATTTAGAAAGTGGACTTTTATTTTGAAAGGGAAACAAAAAGCGAGTGAGGGCTCCAACATGGGGTGGTCGTACGTAGGGCTGCCACAATTCGTCGACTAGTCACGACTAATTTAATAGTCGACGCGTCGTTTGAAGCTTGGTAAGATTCTGAAAGACGCAGGAATAAGTAGTATGATTTAAGAGTGTAGTAACGGACTGAAACAGAAGATGGCAGCAAGGCATGTACAAGGATGCCAGCTGCTGTTAAACGCCGAAGAAGAAGAAGCAGTCTCCGGTATCATAGCTGTGTCCAAATTCAGGGGCCGCATTTGTAGGCTGATTACATTACAGCGACACGACAAAGGCTGTCCAAACTCGAAGACTTCTCCAAATCGGCCGACAAATGGGTCCTTAATTTCCCCAGATTTGAAGGATGGGTCGGGTATATCTTTCGTCACCCAACCTATCCCAGAATTCATAGCGCGGCCCCGCCAATTCCAGTTTCCAACAATGGGGCAGCTACTTAGTTTTAATATTACTCTTTCTGGGTCACAAAATAAACTTTTTAGATAATTTCAGGCGAGAATGTAGCGGTGTAAACTTTATCAAGACATCACATATTTTCAAAAGTGCTCCGACGTTTTTGGAGACGAGCTGGCCGGGAGGTCAAGGTTCAACTTCCCATCGTTTTCAAACCCTCCGCGGTCTTTCGCTACTCAGGTTTAACATAGAAGTCAATTAGATAACTTAAAAATGTTATTGTCTGGCTTTTTTCAGTGTTTTGTTTGTTCCTGAGTAAATCGGTTTGGCTGAGAATAAAGTTATAGTTTTCACACAGCTGAATAAACGTCAAACACTGATTAAACAGAAGTGTGAGATGGTAGAGAATTTACCCCAGTGTCCTGTTATATTTTAGATAGCAAGGAGCAGACGGCTGAGTTTATGAAACTCCACCGAGACAATCTGCAAATTTCATTAAAAGTTTAATAAACTATCATCTTATCTTTATTTTTGGTTAGCACATACCTTAAACACTTTAAGCTGTAAGCTAATGTTAGTTATATAAGAGCAGATACATGCTGGTGCAACAAGCTTTACATTTTACGTCCAATGGATACATGATCTGATTAGTCGACTAATCGCAAAAATAATCGGTGACTAGTCGACTATCAAAACAATCGTTTGTGGCAGCCCTAGTCGTACGCACTGCCTACAGACGGCTTTACAGTTGAATGTACACCATAGCTAGGTAGCCCCCCTGAGACGCTACAAAGTAACCTACGCCATGACCTGATGTGCACATACGTGGAAATGTAACTACATCAACGCATCAAAGCAACCCGCAACTATTATGATTGGCCTGTTTAGTACCATAAATTCCTCTTAGGCGTTTCCTGCTCCTTTTTACACTTAATTTTTGCACTTTTATTACTGAGATATTAGTAACCATGACTTTAGTATAAGGAACAAAAGTCATACCCTCATTATGAAGGCTCACAGGGGAAAAAAAGTGAGGACCCAGGAAGTAAAAGTGTCCCGGGATTTTAATTTATTTTTATTGTGGCTGGCGCTGCATATACAACACTTGGACATGAGCACAAGGTCATTAACAGCACGCAAAAGTATAAATGAATGCTGCCAAAGACATCAGCCACTTAGCCAGGTTACATCAAAGGCGCCACAAAGAATTGTGCAGAAGTCTAACTGTAACAGATATCGCTTACAGGTTGTAGCTGTTTACTATCACTAGGGGGCAGTGTCACAAACAACCAGTTTGTGGGCTAAGCTTGCTTTTTTTTGGTCCTTCAGTCAGCCATAGAAAAGGGAAACTTTCACTTACAAACTTAACATGCAAAGAGCTGAAGTGAAACTAAGTATTAAAAACAGTAAAAAAAAATAAAATTTAAAAAAAAAGTGCTGCAGCCACCATCTGTGCTTCTCATGCTTTATTTTGGTCTTTGATGGGATTTTTTTGTGCTTTTTCCCATTGACTGTCCTGTCCCTGTTTCAGTCCACTTTTCAACCAATCAGCTTCAAGCTACATAGAGCTGCGTGGTGCTGGGTCCTTGAAGGACTGCATGCAAGCATGTTTCCATTAGATGCATACCCTTTTGTGTGGAGAAAGAGCTAAACAAACCATAAAATAAGCATGATGGTGTTTGTGTCAGTGTAGCATAGCATAATACAGACACTCATCACATCTTGAGGCTCATGTATTTGCCTTAAATGCATTACTGAGAAGGCTGATGCATTTAGCAGCAAAATGTTCTGTGGTTTCTCTTCAAATTCTCAACAAGTCTCTTTCCTGCAGCTGTCCCAGAGAGCAGGGGAGATCTACAACAGCTTCCTGTCCAGCAAGGCCACCATGCCGGTCAACATCGACAGCCAAGCCCAGCTGGCTGATGACGTCCTCACCTCCCCAAGGCCTGACATGTTCAAGACCCAGCAGCTACAGGTAGCAACGAGACAGCTGTTGAGTTTATTTATTAGTGTTCCAAACGAGGCAGCGGATAAATAATGTGGTGCTCCCGCAGTAATCAAAACATTCAACAAACAGTTTGACTTTTAGTGACAGGCCCTTTGTGAGAACCTCATTTGAATTCTTCAGTTGTTCGGTATCAAGCTGAGGATCAAGCTTTTTCTAGACAGTATTAATGGAGGAGGGATTCTGTGTGCAGTAGGGGGTTTTGTTCTCATCAAGCCTTTAGTCACTTAGCACAAGCATATTGGCTTTTTTTTGGTGGCCATCTGCATTTGTTTACAAAAGGGCTCTGAGGCTTTACCAGAGAGATAAACACAAACTGGCATACACCCACAGAGAACCTAGCACATACTGTACACACAGCCCCATAGACACACAGTCAGAGATCTGAATATTTTCAGTATGCACATGAGTACGATTAAATTTTAACCGTTAACTTAGCACAAGCATATTGACCGCTGTCAAAACATGAGCTGTAACCATATGTTAACACTAGCAGCTTTTTGTCTATCACACATCTTCTCTTCTCTTTTTATTTATTTTTTGGTCTAAGTTTCTCAAATCCTCACTCCCGATGTCTTACTCATTGCCCCCTCTTGCCACATCTGCAGATCTTCAACTTGATGAAGTTTGACAGCTATTCGCGATTCCTCAAGTCCTCTCTCTACCAGGAGTGCATGCGTGCTGAGATGGATGGTCAGCCCTTGCCGGACCCCTACCAAATCCCCTGCAGCCCCGCCCCCTCAAAGCACAGTGCCAGCTCTGATCGCTCCACCCTGTCGACCCCCAAAAAAGTATAGCATTTATTAAAGGCACCGCTCACGGAGTTGTGCGGTTGTTGGCATTACCCATGTCTGTCCAAACTGACGGATAACGGGTCTATTTGCCCCCTAATCCACAGGACGTCAGAAAGCAGCGCTCAGGGAGGTCGCTGAATGAAGACGGCAGAGACGAGAGCGCCGACAAGAAACGTGGCTTCTTCTCGTGGTCACGCAACAGGAGCTTTGGGAAGGGTCCAAAGAAGAAGGACATCGGAGACATTAACCTCGGTAAGGAATGAACTGACAACAGTGAATGTTTCAAACGTCCCCGACACAAACTTCTGCAGCGCTCGATTGTCCTTGAATAAGACACCAAATCAGTGCCAGCTCCAGGGCTGCAGTGAGATACATGCAGGGGAGAAGTGAAGAAACATAGCTGGAAGTCTCGCACACACTGACAAACACGCAGACATACCACTGGTACCCTGGCAAAAACATACTTGTTTTGTCCTGAAACACTGAGGAGGCCCAAGGAAGGGTTTAAAAGATAGTGTTAGTGTTTTTTATTGTTTTGTTTTTAAGTTATTATTATGTTTTGGGTTGATTTCATTTAAGATTTTGATACAAAATGGCCATAAACTTCAATCTTTTGTGAGGTTTTAAAATCAACTGCAATGTATTTCACTAAGCCTAAAAGTCAGAAAAGACTTTTAGGCTTAGTGAGATACATCAGTAATGATTACTTGTAGTTTGTCTCTCACGCCAGTTGTGTGCAAAAAACTCGATTCTGTTCTTACTAAATGTAACTAAATATACATTTTACACTCTCTCTAAATGCATTTGTCCTGAAATGAAACTCCAACTCCCACTCATATCCTTTATTTATTCTCTTTGATAAAACGTGCTTTTCTGTTTGCCAAAATCTTCCAGTGACCAACTTCGATGCTGAAACACTGTTATTAGTCATATTACACCTCGGTGTTGCATATTGTAAGTGTCATGTAAAATGAGCATTGTGCTCATGTCTCTCTGACGTACACTAATCTGTTGTACTCTGCGCTGCGCTGTGCAGATTACTGGGGCAGTAATGGAAGGAGGGAGTCCCAGGGCTCGTTGTCATCCGGTACCAGTCTGGAGATGCCCATTTCCTGCTCCGCTGGCAAGATTGAGGTAAGACTCCTATGGACGGGTCACCATGACAACACAGAGCTCAGTGTCTGGTGAAGCTATCATAATAGGGCCGCAGTAGTTTTTTATATACTTCTCAGACCTTGGAGTTTTTTGTTTAAGGGTCACATGAAGGAAAACACACACACACACACATTTATATATATATATATATATATATATATATATATATATATATATA
>VUQG01013159.1:2784-31898 GCA_015106755.1 Etia nguti
TTCCACTTTAGTTTTTTTTTTTTTTTTTAACCATGACTGTTAAAAACATTCATGGACTTTTATCCATCTGAGGAAGATCTGTTTTTAAAATCATGTTTGTGGTTAAGTTTTAATGCCAAGATTTGTGGTTAGACAGTGCAGAACAGTCCTGTGTACTGTTTCTTTTGAGCTTTTAATCTTGTTACTTTTTTTTTTTCTTTGGGAAGAAAGTTGAGGATTTAAAAAATTAGAGACTTCAGACTTTTATCTGTGACCAACTCTTTCTCACCTGTCAAATTTAGCTGTCACTTCTAGTACAGAACCTCTTAAAAAATTAAGACTCTTGGAGAGTGATCATATGGTAGAAACAGATTTAAGCTTAAATTTGGAGCATAGGAAATAGCAAAGTGACAGCTCGCCCCATGATTAAATGCCACAGGTCCAATCACAGCTAGTGCGACCATCAACAATAGTGTTCAGTCAATTCATACACTGTCCTTGAGCCAGACTCTGACTCCTAGCTCCCTTCCTCACAGACTGAAAGTCACTTTGCCTAACAGCATCAGCTAATGGTCTCAACCTATTGTAAAATTTGAGTTACTATCCTATAAAACATTAGGGCGGGTTTCATCTGCTTTTAGTGCCATGCTCTTTTGTGAATTTACATAAAACATACTTTTGGGCAAAATATCTTCTAATCCATTCTAGTAAAAATGAAACAATTAGTGGATTAATTGCTTTATGGATAGTCTCTTAAATGTGTGAGAATATGGTGCTTTTCTTAATTTTATGTCATTACGAGTTTGATTTTAGGCTTTTTGTCAGTCAGAACGAGCGCAGTGACGACATTCGAGCAGATCATGTTGTAATATTTCTAAAATGATCAGTGATTTAAATAAATAAACAAGTGAAACGATTGTTTGTAACTGTTTGTAATCGTCCATCTTCAAATACATATACACAATCTGTCAAAGCAGCCATTTCAGTAAAATCCTGAGGAACATCTGCTGATTTGATCTCAGTCATTTCTGTGGTTCACTTTTATCAGGCACTCAATCTGAGTATTAAATTCCATGATCTTGCCTCCTTTTTCTGTTGAACTGATACATATCTCTCTCTCTCTCTCTATCTCTCTCTCTATCTCTCTCTATATATATATCTCTATATATCTCACAGCATGCAGAGAATAACGATTAGATGAGGGGAAAAAACGGATGTGGTCTTGGTTGATGCGATCACTTCTGATTTAAGTGATTACTGTATGCTTTGTTCCTGAAGGGCAAATTAGCTTCTTCAGCTGAGACCTTGATCAATTTAATCAAATCTAATGATGCTGAAAACTGTGAAGCGCTCTGCTCTACACTGTCTTTCTAAGGGGTTGAAGGTCAGTGTTTCATTGTCTCAGCACATTATCTCACACTTTATCTTTTGCGTTATTAAACACCATATCTTGAGATATTTTAGTAAAATGTTATCTAAATCTTACCTTTTATTAATGTCCCATAGCCTTGATGTGTAATTAGATAGTTCTACATTTAGTTTTATATTTCATAGTCTTTTTTTCTTTTACATTTTGAAATTGAAATGTAAATGGACATATTTGGAATAAATAAATATTTTGTGCCATTAAATTTAAGAGGTCAGTCAGTCAGTTATTTCAATTTTAACATTTACGTTAATTCCCATTGTGTCACTAAAAATACTGTATTACACCATAAATATGTACAGTGGGTGCCATCTATTTCTTTTCCTCAAAAGGTGTCAGCATTTAGTGTGTTCACAGTAATAATAATAATAATAATGTATACTTTATTGATCCCCGTGGGGAAATTCCTCTCTGCATTTAACCCATTCACTCAGTGAAGCAGTGGGCAGCCACCAGTGCAGCGCCCGGGGAGCAGTGTGTGGGGGCGGTACCTTGCTCAGGGGAATCGAACCCCCGACCTTCCGATCATGGGGCCACCACTCTCTCTACCACTCTACCTACCCTGCCCCATCTGTATTTACAAAAGGCTGTATATTCCTCTACAAACCTACCAGGAAGTTTTTCACAGTGTGCATTTTATTTAAAAAATCTTAGTGAAAATCAAATAATAGCATGAATAGCACACGAGGAAGAGATCGAAGGAATTGTGATGGAGTGGTGTGGGCATAACTGAATCAGCAGAGTGATAGCGGGAAGTGTCAGATTGAAATGTGTGAAGATCTGAAATGGCTAATGCCACTGACTTCAGTGCTCTGCTTGAACTAACATCATGCTTCATTTATGTTTTCTAAAAAAGATTCTGTATTCTATAAATGTGTGGAAATAAAGGAAAATGTCTACCTCAGCACCATTTCAGGTTAAACCTAGTATAGCTTTAGTTTTAAAGGTCATCCTTGATTTGGGGAATTTGAGGAAAAAATGTCACCATGTGATTCGTTTTCAACCAAACAACAACTAAATTGGGCTTTTGGTGAGATCAGGTACACAGATGACTAATTAAAAAAAAAAAAAAAAAGTCATCCTCAATAATTCTGGTGCTAGTGTTTAAAGGTCCAGCAATCCAACAGAATAATAATTCTAGCTTGCACATACAATCTCACTATCCGTTAAGACGCTACAACCATCTCATAAATGTAAAAAGTAAGAACTGGATTTTTGCTTCTGAGTGTTATTATGTCATTCTTTCTTAGTCCTGATTAGTGTGAGCTTTCTGCTGAGTACAGAATCTAATGAAAGTGAGAACTCACGATGGAAGCCACAATTTTCCTCCACCCCGAGAGTACACACAGTGCTGTTTGATCCCAGAAAACCAAAGGTTTGCACCACAAACTGCCTTTTAATTAATTTGTCTCTCCATTCTCTGCTTTCAAAACATTTTCAATAAGAGTTTTGTTATCATAAGAAGCCATGTGTTGATTTCTGATATGAATGGAAATTCCGTCCTTGCATGGTCAACCATTCTGATCAATAGTTCCTCAGGCAAAACAAATGCAGAAAAGTACCTGTGTCAAACAGCTGACGACATGTGGGTTGGCTCGTAGCGATAAAGTTGAAAGAGCGGACAAGAGGGATGATTGTAATATTCAAAATGACAGCTGAGAGATGGCTGAATAATTGATGAATTAGAAAATGAAAAATCCTGACATTACACGCAAGAAAAAGCTGCTCCTAATAGGTGGAGCTGCAGACGTCTTGATATGCATGCTTATTAAACTGACAAAGATGCAGAGACTAGTTGTGAACTACGAGGCCACAGATGGCTGGTCATTGTTGCAGGATGTAGGAAAATAAACCTTTCATGATAAAAGAAAGAAACAAAGAGAGAAAAGTTAATGTATAACTATAAACTCCTCTAAAACCTTAAATGAAGGCTAAGAAAAGATCACCCCTGGCTTATGGTTGTTGTCGTTTTGGTTTGCAAGAAGAATGAGCAACATGCTCATGTCATAAAAACCTCTAAATATAAACTAATAGATTTTGAGGGCATAAAATTACTGTAACTCTAAGAGGGTAAAATCTTTTCCCTTTTCACCTTTAGATGTTTTCTAAATAATTTTGTCTAAGCTCCCATAACTGTGAGATGTATGAAACTCTGCTCTGCTGTCAACTTAACCCGTAAAGGAGATAAAACAATGAAACATGCGATTCTTTAGTTTAGCTTTGGTGCAGATCATTCTGTCTAAAAATCCTCCATTATGTCAAAGAAGCATTTCCTCAAAGTGCTCATCTAGATGAAATCCTATTGGAGAGAAGGAAGTATCGCTAAGATCTCGCTGCTCTAAGTGCTTTTACTTTCCTCCTGTGCACTTGAGCTTTAATTTATTGAATAATTAATTACTTCCGACTCATTTGCACCTACATTGCACACAGGCATGCTCATATGCACCTAACGTAGACATGAATTCAGCACATTCACCTCAAGCTACTCACTGTGTTACTTTCCATTTAGTGATTGAGTTCTGTTTCATTTATGAAGCTTGTTTATGCCGTGCCTATTGGATTTGTTTTAGCCTTGCCAGAGTCACAAATGAGCAAAACTGTAGCTTTAAAATCAGATTATTTCTTATTTTCTTCTTGACTTAATTGTAAGTTTTGTTTGAAAGGGAACCTGTGCAGCTCGCAAATCAGTTCTCACAGTTTTTTCTTTTTCTGTGGCTAATTTGAACGCCTAATAAGTTACTTCTACAGTGATGTTGCGGGGACCATGAAATGTCACACACACACAGGAGCTGCTGTTTTTAGAAACGTGTAAGCTGGGCTTTTAATCGTTTGTTTGTTTGTGTTGTGTTTGGAATGAATCCTCCAAGAGAGAAGACGCCCGTACAGCTCCACTTTTCTACCCTCACTACTGTCTAAATGATTTCTTCTCTTGTCTCTCAGGGAGAAGATGCCGTTCCACCATGTAACGGCAGGCCTGCTCTACAAGGGGAACTACCTGAGCCGCTCGCTGTCCGACAGTGACAGTGATGTGTTGGCCAGCATCTCTGTTGAGGAGCTTGACGGTAAGACTCCTCGGTAAACTGGCTACTGTCCTCCCTTCCTTATGCTTAATGATTTATTCAAAGTGAATAAGCTCAAGTTTCAAGTTTTATTGTCATGTACAGATAAACAGTGTAGCCACATTTACCCGTAATGAAATTCTTTGGCTCATGCTATTCAGCTTTACATGAACATATAGAAGTGTGCAGTTATATTAAAGACGAAAATACAAATAACAAAATACTAAAGTATTAAATAGTAAGAGAATTTGAGACAATTTTTTGGTATTTAGAGTTTCGTATTGTGCAGTGAGGGTTTAAAGTGGTTTAAAGTGGCAGTGTGTAGAGTCCAGTAGCTGTAGTGAGTGTGTAATGGTGTGTGCAGAATGTCAGCAGTCCAAAGCCTGATGGCTTGTGGGTAGAAGCTGTCTCAACTGTCGGCTGCTTACAATCTTCCTACCTCCGTAGTAATTGGCAACATCTTGCAGCCAATATATTAATATTCATTACTGCTATATATTGTTACTCGAACCTTGGAAGAAAATCATCTATAAAGGATCTTCTATTTAAAAAATACATAAATTATGTGTTTTGTGTCTTCAGCAAAAGCAAAGCCAGGATTAGGCTTTTATTCACCAACTTAACTTATTTATGCAAGAGAACTCAAGTCCAGGCCTTGAGTTAAAAAAAGAAAACACACTTTTTAGACTTAAATAGTGTGACCTGGAAATGTTGCTGCATACAAATGATTAAAAATCCACTGCGGCTTCATGTTTAGTTACACTTCATGCTAGCTTAAGAAGGGTGTAGGAACAGAGTTAAAGGCAAAAGTTACAAAAAGTTAGAGAACAATTAGCCTGTAATTGAAAACCAACAAAGATAGTGAACATTTAGAGGATATTTGACTGCATGTAAAGGGAAAAAATCATGTGTAAAATAGAAAAAAGAAGTATTTTGGACAATAAACCTGTGCACACTGTAGACTCCAAACCTATGTGGATCTCTTTTTTTCCCCAAAAGAGTCTGTTCTGTTAATTTTATTGCCAGAAATGCTTTGAGAGGCAATGCGGCGCTACAACACGAGCAGCATCTGCCTCATCGAGTCAACCAGCCACGGAAATGCAGTATTCTCTACATAGCTTATCCTACCAGGAGCATTTGTGGTCTGCTGGCCTTTCTCTCTCAGACGCTGTGTTTATGAACCCTTTGTTTTGGAGTCTGTCTGAGAGTAATCACCCGGGCCCGTACAACACAAACCTGATCAATAATGGTCTGCCGGAGTCAGCAATAGCAGCCTCACAGGTAGCAAACAAGCTAGACTTCCCAAGACCTTGAAAATATTAATCTTTTGATGCAACATTAAGCTGCTGCCTGGAAAATTGGCATTGCAAGGCATGGTAATGGCCAGATACTCTGTCAGGGTGGAGTTTTAATATGCATGAAGGGATTTGCTGTGTGTGAATTCCTCATTCCTGTTTCAATGGGTTCACGCTGTTTAGTGAATAGGAAATGATCTGTGGTTATAGGGTCCTGATGAGGTCCATTTAAAAACGCTATGACTGAGTCACTGTAGCCTGCCAGCATTGTAATTACTGCATAAGTATTTACCCTGAATTATATGCTGGATGGTATTACAGTGGGTTTGCAGACAGGTCACTAGTTTGGATAGTGAAAGCCAGTAGAACCAGGTGTGACTCACTCAGGCCCTCATAACGGATATCGTTAACAGAATGTGTCTCATTCGTGCAGGTTGCTTTTCCCAGTGATGTCTGCGATTACTACCAGTGTCCAGTATATCGTTTAGAAATCAAAGAAGAAACAAGAAGCTTTTCAGGGGAATTGCATGTCGGAATAAAACCACGACTTGTGGTGAGGGGAGCAACTGTGTGCTTGGCTGTCTGCAGGTGCAGTGTGAAGTTTTCTGTCAACTAGAGGAGGTGAAGAGGGCACTGTCGGTGATGATCCTAATTTTTAGTATTGATTAGTTTTTTTAAAACAACTAAAAAATGGTTGGTAGAGTTCCAGAAGTTATGGAGCCTACATCTTACAATATTCCAGAATATTAGCATGCTGAATTATTCTAGATGTTGATTTGAGGTGAAGTTGAGGAATTCGGAGGTAGTCCTCCTTCCTCAGTATTCCATCCACTTGTACCAGTACCACTTGCAAGAAAACGGCCCCAGTGCATGATGTTACCACCACCAAGCTCGAAAGTTGGTACAGTGTTTGAAAATCTCACCTTTACTCATGGAAGCGTAATCTTTATCTTGTCTGACCATAAAACTTTTCTCCAGAAGCCTTGGTTTGTCCAAGTGGGCAGCTACAATTTTCAGTCAAGCTTGAAGGTGTTGATTTTCGGAGCAGGAGCTTCTTTCTTGAGCTGCACCCTCTTAGTCCATGGTGATATAATACTCACTTTATTGTCGACAGTGATGCTGGTGTTCCATCAGTTTCCTGGTTCCTGAACATCTCAGGCAAATTCCTCTCATTTGAGGGCGACAGTTTCAGTGTTCATCCAGACTTTGGTAAAACGGTGTCCAAATAAGTTGTACTTGTGTACAATTCTTTGAACTTTGAATGTACAGTTGTTTAAAATTGACTCCAAGAGACTTCACCATCTTGTGTAAATCTACAGTTTTCAATCATTAGAAGATCTTTAAATCATCACTGTCTTCATTGACTCTGACTTTCCCATTGTTATGAGTATTGTTTAATCCAGTAAGTGCTGTCAAACAAATCCTTCTTATGCTGACAAAGCGAAACTGACAGCTATATTCAATAGTGGTCACTAATAGTTTAATAGGCCTTGGCCTGGTAAAGTTAAACGACATTGTAGAATCTTCAGCACCACTTATTAAAATAATTATTTGAGCCTGTATGTACATCCAAAATAAATTCAAATGTGTGCAAGATGTTTGTGGGGCAATCATTCCACCCTGGAAAAATAGCTAACTTGTAAACTTTTAACCCTTTCAGTTTCAGTCCCCTGATGCAGATTACTCAGCCTCCGCATTCTGCAAATGCAACACTTCTGCTTCACAATATTTACTGTTTGTCCAGGGGTATTAAAAACCTTGCAGCTGCAGGCTGAGCTATCATATAACTGGTAGTGTGGAATCATTCAGCTGTTGAGTTTGTTGTTAAGTTTGTTAATGCTTTATCTCTCAGGAGGAGCTGCTGTTGCCAGCAGGGATTACTGAAGAGAACAGCAGGCTTTTAAGTGTTTCTTACAGTAGGTACAACACTGTAAGATTTAAAATATGTCAGTCATTAAGAGACTGCTGGCAGTTGTTCACCAGAAGCTGCTCTGAAAAGAAGGGCCACTTTAATATGTGAGGTTCACTTACAAAGGATGATCCTGAGCTTTTGTTTTGTAATTGATACCATATTTAAGAAATTTCCTGTGCTGTATACTAACTGAACCACCAAGCTTGCTTATTATTTTCTGACCAGTGTTTTCACTCCATGTTGTAGCATCAAAGAGGGTTCAAGTTTCAGTGTATTTTCTTAAAACTAGAATGGGAAAATCTCTTGCAAGATGTAGGATTTATAACTAATTCTCTGGAGCAGACTCAAGAAGCTGTTCTCTGATCATCTGAATGTGAAATATTGTTCATGCCATTCCACACAAGCCTTTTTGTAGCATTGCCCTTGCTCTGTGACCTGAATGTAATCTAAAGTAGCTCTAAAAGCCATTTGTACCCTCTTTGCACCTCATTGGTTTCTTTCTTTCTCTGGACAGTTTTTGTCTTATTCATTACATAAATTGAATTATGGTGTGAAGAAGCCCCAAAAAAGAGCTTTTTGCAGAATAATAAGCCTCTCCTCACCAAGTACAAGCACAAACAACACCCTGTGTGTTCTCTGGTTCAACCAGAGTCTATCAGGGAAAACCATGTTAATCTGTGGCGCTACATCCTGAAAGAACGAACTGAGAATGTATTACAGAGATGTTATTATTACATGATTCACAGTAGTATTGGGGCTGTGATGTTTCACAAAATTGATCCACAATGTCATAATATTTGAAAACTACTGCCTACAGTTAATCATTTGATCTCTGTATTTTTTGACCTTATGTGATCTCTTAGTCATGCTGTTGCTGAGTGAGGTTAGTACACCAGGGCGAGAGTTGCATGAGGTCATTGACCTTTGGTTGCATGTGTGAATTTACAGAAACTCCTAGAGAGTCTTCATCTTTCAAGTTTTATGCAAATCAGATGACTTCATCTATTACCACAGGGCAGCTTGAGAGAATTTAAATTAGTTCAAAAGTTTGAATTTCAAGACATATAATGAATTTTTAAATTGTTTTATGACTGAAAATTAAATTTTCACCACACAGCTGACATTTCATTCACTGTAATTCTGAAGGTGCACTGGCACAGTTCTAGTGGAATAGCCCAGATGACAGACACCATCATATCCAATAGCATCGAGACACTCCACCACAAATTCAGATGAATATGCATCCACAGAGGTAAACCTGGGTGAGTTCAGTTTTTTCTAAAGGTTTAGTGAGGGTGGTGGAAGAAATTCTTCCTGGCACTCAGGCTCTTCTTTCACAAAGCATGCTGAGTTAGACCAGATGGCAGGAAGTCTACAGGTAATTTAGAGTTTCTAACCTGAAGAGAGACTCAAAGAGACACACAACAAACATTTCCAACTCCAGTGCGATAAAAGAAGCAGTTCCCACTGTTTTCTATGAGTAGCAGGACATTTACTAATAGGGAAGAAACTGGTTGTGCAATTAGCGCGGAGAGTACCTGATGTATAGTTCTTGCTGCCTGCAACACACACAAAAAATCACACAAGCAGTCACAGTTTTCAATAAACAACTCATCTGAGGAGGAGCTTGGAACTGTCCATGGTGCTGTCTGTGTTTTCCTTTACCTCAGTCACACTGGGATACCACAGTACAGAATCCAATACTTGCTCATTAACACATCACCAAACTCAAATAATAACAATAATAATAATTAATATTATTATTTAAAAAAACTGTTAAAATTATAATTTAAAGTCTCTTAAAAATGTCTTCAAACATTTATCTAACAAACAGTAACAGCAACGTAATGTTCATTCATTGTGTCTACATCAATCAGTTATTTTATTCTCTCTGAAAATTGAAGTCAAACTGCACTTGAGGTATTATAAATATACCACTGAATTGTCTAATAATGCACTTTAAATAATCCCACAATCCAAATCAGGCATTTTGAGATTTCAGAAACAAAAAACATAATAAGAATTAGTGAAAAAAATGAAGGTACAAATTAATAAAATCTGTTTTCTATGTAACACAAATATACAACAATCTGTTAACATTAAAAATACTTTTAAGCCAAAACATTAAAACAAATACCATTTTAAAAATACCTATGTAATACTGTGTTGGGGGTATGAATATTAGACCTCTCTCTAACACAGAGAGACAGGCATCCACTCACGCACACACACATCTACACTTACAAGTAATTAGAATCATAAATCAATCATTTATGCATGAGGTACACTGCAGGCAAACTAATATATATGCCTTTGATGTGACGGGTTGTTAGGATTTGTGTGTCTGCGTCCTGGGACAGATTATTTTCAGAAAAGTGGCTCGTGTTCTTGCAGATGATGATGTTTTATGCGCTCAGGACCAGCTGGTTGGGGAAGCAGTAGCGTGCCATTTTGACGAAGGTCAGCAGAGACCAAGTCCTCTTATTTACCTACAGTTGGCACTTAGCACAGTCAAAACACTCCTGGTACTTAATGGCACAATTCATAATTTACACACCATTTATTCTTTATTATTCCCAATAATTTGCCAGAAGATCAGTTCAGAATGACAGCTGTGTAACTGATAATTAGATGATTGATGGTCTTGCTTTTTAATGACTGTTTTTTTGGTTCCGGGTACTAATTTCAAGGAGAAAAGTTTTCATGCGTTGCTTTGCAAAACAGTTAATTGCAACACAGTGTCATTTATTTAAGACTGTTTTTCTTTCTCTTTTTGTCATCCATCCATTTTTTAAATTACTTTTATGCACTTGTGAGGATATTACAGAAAAAAACACTAGCTACCATCAAATATAGATTTTGTATGCAGGGATTTGATTCTGAGTCTTGGATGTGATGTAAACTGTGACTGTTTTTTATTGTTGTTGTCGTTTTTGTGCTTCCATAGTGATTTAGTAAATGTCCTCTGCTTTACAGTTCCTGGGCAGGATTGGGTTAAACCATCTACTGTGCTCTCCAGTCTCGAATTATTCAGTGCTCAACAGTGTGCTCATGCATGTCATGCAGTCATAGTGTTCTTCAGAGAAGTGACATTCCACTTCTATTTAAAAGACACCAGATGCCTGTCCGTCTCTCTCCCTTTTCTTACCATGCATCCTCTCTTATCTGTAGGCACACTTATGAAAAATGCATCTATTAAAGCACAGTGAAGCCTGCTGACTCCTTTTACTGATGGCTTGATCACACATCAAGCAGCTACTGAACCAGCTGCTGACTCAACTCTGTACAAATAAGGCATTTTTGTCTCTGGTCTGAGAATCAGTGAGCTCAGCTTTAGCTTCAGTCACTCGGATGACTGAAGAAGGCATTTGGATGAGTGACGAAACGTTTCTCCCACTGAAAAAACTACCTCCAGATAAACAGTGTTGAATATGCATGTTCATTATCAATTTAAAGCTTTCTCAAATCATTATATAAAGCAGACACAGTTTGTATATGATGAACTTATTCTCTTCTCAAATGATGTGACCAGTGTGGGAAGCCCGGTGACTGCACATTTGGGGTTTCTGGTGTATCTGGGTCAAGATTTTCTGTTCCGTCTGACAGTCACTGTATAAGAATGCAGATCCACTCATCCCTTGTCTTCACTACTTTGTCTTCACTTCTTTATTACACACACATTTACACCTATGGCCAGTTTAGTAATCATCAATTAAACTAACAAGCATGCCTTTAGACTGTGGGGATAAACTTTTTTTTCATTCTTGACGGTGCATGGGCCATTAACACTGCAAAATTTTGTAATACCTTGAGCAGATCATGAGTTTAAAACACTCTCCAAGACACTGGAAAATAGTCCTGGGAATGATAAACGGTGGCAACAAAAGTAGTCCTTCTCCAACTGTATGTTTGCAGTCTTATTCAACAGAAGGCAAACTACACTGCAAAATGATCATTTCAATCACTTTCAATCGCAAACGAAGCTGGACGTTACATATGAGCTTCACCAAATTGGTATTTTCAGTGCAGCTATAAAAGTGTTTTATTATTCCCCTGCAGTTTATCTTCCCTGCAGTTACATGGTATTCTCATAAGCATTGGTGAGTCAAACAGCTAGAACATGCTAAACCACACTACAGCCAAAACAAGGCTTCAGTGCTTGTCAGGCAACAACAAAGAAGGATGTTTAGCAGGATGGGAAAGATGAAAATGTGTTTTTCTCTTATCTGTTGAATAGCATAGGTAGGGATGTTATTCTACACAGTGAATGGCTCTATTGACTGAAGGAAAAATCCAATATCGTAAAGGTCACAAATTTAACTCATGTAAGGGACAAAAGGCAGCGAAGCATGTCTCACTCTAACTACCTCTCTTAACCTAGCTTTGGATGATTGAAGCGGACCTAATCTGCTCATTTTAGATTCTATATTTTTATTCTTGGACTCAACATGATATACAGTTCAAAATAATTATTATTTTCATCGTAATCAGCCTCAGTGCAGTTCTTAAGTTCATTCATTGACTGAAATGAAACCATTTGAATGCCTTTTTCCTCCCACTTTGAGCAAAGTTTCTCCTGGTTGGCTGCCCCTCATAGACAGAAGGTTTAAATAGCTGGTGGATTGAGCTTTTTTGTTCACAGCCAGAACTACATGTCTGAGTTGACCATATTAGGGATATTAGAGCATTCTGAAGTGTGAACCTTTGGCTCAAATTGTTTTTTTTATGATATGCATTCCTCAAAAAGCAACAATCAAAGATTACATCATATACCAGCGGGTTACAGTGGAGAAAGTGAAATCATGAAAACAAGCTGAGGTGACAGTGGCTGTGACAGCAGGTGGAGAAAATGAATCAATGGTCGGAATTGATTTTGTTAACGTGAGGCAGTGGTGCGAGACCAATTGCATCACACACAGCCCAAAGCTAGGTCAGACAGGAAGTAAGGGAGAGGGAAGAAGATAGGGAAGGTCTGTGGATGATGATGATGAACGAGGTGAAAGTTTGACTTCATTGAATGTATTGTGAAATAAAAGTCTCAAGAAGCATAACATTGCCAAAGAAAGGAATCCCAGAAATGCGAAAGACCAAACAAAATAACTATGCCGTCTGGCAAAGTTATATGCGTCCTGTAAATGGCTATGAATAAGTGTTTGATTCCCCAAACTGGGAGCAGGAGGGGTAAACAATGTTTATAGATGCTGAGTCGATATCCCGTTTGTCTTGGCAGAGATCAGAGAGGCATTTAAGGTGCTGGATCGTGACGGAAACGGGTTCATTTCCAAACAGGAGCTGGGCATGGCCATGCGGTCTCTGGGTTACATGCCCAGTGAGGTGGAGCTGGCCATTATCATGCAGAGACTAGACATGGATGGTGAGTCACATGTACACACACACACGTCTAAAAATGTTCTTTGCGGTGCAGAATGGGATCCTCCCTCATCTGTTGCATAATAAAAATGTACACACCGTCAGTTTTTATTGTCTTATCAACTGGTAACTTCACAAATATCTACAGTAAACTGAAATATTTCTCTGTTCACTCTTTAGTCTTCAGATGCACTGATTACATCTCCCTCTGTTTCATGCATAAAACATTTATTCATGCCTGCATGACTTTGTACTATTGTTGTTTTTAAGCTACTTGCTTTATCCTCTTGACACATTGAATTACCAAAGTGAAATTGATGCCCAAGGAGAGCAAAGTAAATGAAGAAATTTGGAGATTAATCAAAAGTATGCATGCATGAGATGGGGGTAGTTTTTGTAGGTTGAGTGGGTTTTCACAATGGTTGCCCAGCAAGTACAGTTTGTATAATGTCATTGTAGTTTCTTCATAACTTGACATTCCAGTGTGTGAAAATACATTTTAAAAAATGCATTATAACAGCAACATGTATAAGATTCTTGCAACATAAAGAAATCAGCTGAGTTTTATTTCTGCAGCACTATCCTCACCTGGGACATTTTAACCTTTTGTGCTCAGAGAGAACACTCTCAGCACTGAGAAAATACAAACATAAGCTTTCTCTTCTTTTCCACAGAGCATTTGTGCCAAGACGGTCGCCTGCGTTAACTGTGACTGACATTTAATAAAGGGTAGACTCTTAAAATTATATAAGACGGGGACGGGAAAATGCAATATGCAAATGTCAGATTGCTGAAAAAATATTCACATTTTTCATGTTTCTATCAGAGGCTTTGATAAGTGCTTTTCAGTCTCAGAAAGAGTGGAATTCTATAAATGTTCAAGGCTGAATATTAAAGTTTAAGAAGTTAGACTGCCTTTATTCTTCTGACTCATCCACCTCAGAATCCCAGGAGACCCTAACTGCTGCTGTGCCTCAGGGCCAGATCTTGTTGCATCGTCTGCTGCAACCAGAAGTTGAGGTTACTTTTGGCCCTGGCAAAGGTCACAGCAACTTTTGTCTCCAACGTCCAGTGCTGTTTATTTATTTATTCCCTTTCTTGTCATTTATCTTTCTTAGTGTATTGAATCTGAGTTTGCTGTGGTTTCGAAAACCTCTTTTAATGACCTAGCTCAATTTGTTTGTATCGATAAATGTCTTTAGCAAAATACTGGGGATTTTCTTTATTTGGGCAGTATTGAATGCTGGAGCTGGCTGAATGCAGAGTCAGGATGAAGTCTTTATTAATTTTGAAAAACAATATTGAATAAGGTAAATCGGATCAAAACATTTTCAAAAAAGTGATGGCACTAATGCAGGAGACCAGTAGGAGGTAGGTTGTTTTTCCAAATAGGCTTAAAACATGAAACATGGAACTGTAGAGTACTGGGAGCTTAACTGTAAATGTTATGGGTATTGTCATCTGCCAGCACACACATCAAATCCTGCATGAGCTAAATGAACTCAAAGAAACACACAGTGCACAAACAAATATAAGAAAACATTTCAGCACATGTTGTTTGAAAGAAATTATTTTGCAATTCAGCAATTCTCTTCTCATGTGTATGTCCAGTAACATATTGATGAAGAGCTAGTGATCAAGGGGACGCTGCATGAAGGAGAGTAAGGGTATTCGCAGATGAGTGGGAATGGATGATGGTGATTGTATCCTGGCCAGGTGGGCAGCTGTGAGGATTGGAAGCTCTTTCGCAGCCATTGATTCTCTGCCCAGCTGCCAACTCCAGCTGATCTCCAGAAGATACTGATAGGTTATGTGTTCCGCTTCTCTCTTCTGCCAAGCCAATCCATGTGATAGTTGCTGAGCTCTGTTTGCCCTTCGTGCAGAGGTGTGACTCCTCTTCTTTGTTCCTAATCACAGCATTGCACCAGTCTTTGTTGTTCACTCAGATTAGACTTGTTCTTTGTTGTGCTGATAATGGTCTTGATTCCCCCGATTCTCTCCATGTCTTCAATCTGTACATTCTGAATACCAACATTTGCTTTTATTCCCTCCTGTCTTTTGTCTGATTTGTTAGCTTTAAAGTGAGCAGGATTCTGCATATTTCTTTAATAATTCATTGTTCTGTTTCCAGCTGAAATGAAATGCTTGGTTGTGACATAACACAGGAAGAAACTGTTCAAAAGCAGGTGGCTTGGGCTATGACAGACACAGAAACTGTGACTCAGTGACTTTGTGCATAATGTTCAGCTGTCAGAAACTGTGGATACATCAAAATGGGAGCTGAGATGCAACTGTGGTGTGTTAGGGAAAAGTGAATTACCCTGTACTGTGGTTTGTTTGTTTTTTGCCAGAGGCTTTGTGCATGTTTGGTACAGCATCGAGGAATAATTTAAACAGTAGTAATTATCAAATTGGACAATCAACATGGCTTGTTGTCATTCAGTTTGCACACAAGTTTGTATCTGGTTTATCTTCTGTAATGGAATTAAAAGCTTTGAGTGCTACTAAAACAACTGAACTAATGCATGTGTTGATGCACGTTGTGGAAGTATTCATGCACACAGGCTTGGAATTACATAAACAGATACAACAATGTAGCAAGAAGCAAACTGAACACATTGTTTCCCAGAGGAGCTGCCGTCCTGACAGCACCACTGGGGAGAAGCACCTTATCAGAAGTGGAGGGAATAACATGTGCAACACTGGGGTAAACTATTCAGTGCTCGCTGTGGTAACATACACATAATTCAGCGAATTTTGTGTATATTGCTAAATACTGAGGTTGTTCATAGTTCCCCCTTCTCACACTGGAGGTTTTTTGTTTGTTTTTTTTATTGTTTTCAATTTTTGTTAGTCTTGTTTTTCTGTTCTATTGTGTGTTGTTAGATTTTACTTCCTTTGTCTTGTTTTCTATATTTGTTTTAGCCGTACTCCCACCTTTTACCTCTCCCCTCGTTATCTGGCATATGCACACCAATCAGGTGTTACACTGTGACCACCTCCCTAATATTGTGTTGGTCCCCCTTTTGCTGCCAAAACAGCCCTGAACCATCAAGGCATGGACTACACTAGACCCCTGAAGATGTGATGTGTATCTGTCACCAAGATGCTGGCAATAGATCCTTTGAGTTCTGTAAGTTACGTGCTGGGGCTTGATCGAACTTGTTGGCCCAGTACATCCCACCGATGCATGATTGGATTGAGATTGGAAAAATTTTGAGGCCAAGTCAACACCTGAAACCATTTCTGAAGCATGTTTCCTTTGTGGCAGGGCACATTATCTTGCTGAAAGAGGCCATAGCCTTCAGGGAATACCATTGGAGGTGCTCTGACCCAGCTGTCTAACCATCACAGTTTGGCCCGTGTTTAGACTCACTCAGATTGCTTGCCTATTTTTTCTTGCTTCTAAGACATGAACTCTGAGGGCAAAACATTTACTTGCTGCCTAATGTAACACACCTGTTAACAGGTGCCATGATGAAGAGAAATTTTTAGTTATTGTTTTCAGTGGTCATAATATTATGCCTGATCTGTGTATATATTTTCTCCTATCGTCCTTTGTCATGTCATCCCTCTTTGCTGTTTGTTTCCTTGCCCTGTGTGTTATGATTTTTGTACATTTTGGATTCCCGGCTATGTGAATATTTTACATTACCTGTGAGTGATCAGCATTAAAGCTGGACTATGAGTTTATTTTCTGTCTCACAAGTCCTGCATTTGTGACCACGATCTGCCTTCCACGCAGCAAATCCTTAAGAATCACTTTGACTCACTTTTTAGTTGATGGGTTTCTGACCTACTTGGACCT
This sequence comes from Etia nguti, assembly GCA_015106755.1. Taxonomy (NCBI): domain Eukaryota; kingdom Metazoa; phylum Chordata; class Actinopteri; order Cichliformes; family Cichlidae; genus Etia; species Etia nguti. Next base: position 19,634 of record VUQG01013159.1, read on the forward strand.
CAAATAAAATTGATACAATCGTAAAATTAAATACTTTAGACGCAATAGCTCAGTGACTAGGGGGCATCTCACATGGTCCCAAATGCCTTCAACAGCTAATTGACAGCTGGCACAGCCATTTGATGCAAGTTATTCCCCAACTCACATTCTCCTTCTTCCTTTTTATCACATTCTTTTACTATATACAGCTTTAAATAGAAAATAACCTTCTAAAAAAAGAAAATAAAGAAAAACTTTTCTTTAAATTCTTTAAGCCCATCAGTTCATTCCAGTAAATGCAGACTGTCACTCCTGGGAAAGCAGGTGGCTGAGTGGAGTGCTATTTTAATCACTACTTCAGAGCTACTTTAGAATTATTCATTCTGAAGTAGTTTCCTTCATGCCCCCATGCTTTGTGAGGAGCTTCTTCATATTCCCTAGAGCAGAAAATATTCTAGGATTGCTGCAAACAGGTATTTAACTCGATGATCATTCATTCATTCAATAATTTTTTTTCTGCCAACTTGATTTCCACTCTGGACCTCCAGGGGGGCTGTAGCCTCTGCAGTGCAGAGTGCACCTTGTGTGGGAGGTGCATGTTACAATATGGCATATGGAGTATTACGATTCATCTTTGGTATTGGTGGTGGTGTCATTTTTTTGACCATAACACAGAAACTTCTAAACAAACTCACAATTCCACAATCCTGAGATGCTTTAGTCTTATCTAGTATTAAAAAAAAAAAAAAAAAATTAGTGGAGCTTTAAACAACTTCAAATAACATGTGTGTTTACTAATCTGTTCTAAATGTATGCATGATTGTTCTTCATCCTGTCTTACCTTGAACCCTTTCACCCAGTCCACCTTAACGTCTACTGTCATCCATCCATCTTCCAAGCTTGACATCCTCGAATCCTGATGTTGCTTCATCTGGCCTGTAGCCCTGCATTCACCCTGCTGAATATGTATGGGCAGAAGTCAATGACATGATGTTACTAAGCCAAGCATCCTCCAGAGTGGGGGCCACTATTGAAGCAGCAGCAGAGGTAGTGGTAGGTGCAGATAGAGGCGTCCTGCATCGGTAACTTTCCACTGACAAGGCCCGAGACTCATCTGCACTTAAAGCAGGAGCAGGTGGGAAGAAGAGAGAAGAGCAATTAGTTTACAACAGTGACAGAGAAACACAAGACAAAAAAAGAAAAGAAAGACAAACTAGTTTTTGAAAGACCAAAGATGACAAAGAATTCAACATGTTTTGTTGTTCAAAATCAACTTTCTGTTTTGTTTTTTTTTTAGGCTTTATGTCATGCCTTTGAATTCGGTCTTATTGAACCGAGTGTGTCTGTGAGCCCATTTATTAAAAACCCGGAGACTGCAATTCTCTGTGGGCTTGGGCGATTTTGTTTCCAGCTCATCTCATTTTTCACAATTCCCATAACCTATAATGTGCAGCAACTATTTTCAGTGTAGGTTTGGGTCATTTAAACACAGAAACTATAAAACCAGGCAAACTCTACACAGGGAAGATAATGAAACCCTGCTGGGATTGTAAAAACTTTCCACCCAAAAAGAAAAAGGGCAGTACATTTAAGGGCATTCAGCTGGATCGATATAAAACCCTGATCTGTTTGTTTGAATCATTCCCGTCTTCAAAGTTTTGATGCTTTGTTCTGGCAGTAGCTATAACAACTATCAGCAGGCATCTGAAATCAGTGCTGCTGGAATTGATGTTCACTGTAGGACTCCATGTTTTGAGTGATAAAGTAGCTGCAAACTTTGATCTGCTCCATAGTCTGCATTATAGATCTAGTCAGAACTCAGCTTTTTTTTTAAATGTCTCATCTCAGTAGTAAATGTCATATTGAACTGTGTTATTTGACGCAGGCTGGCTTAAAATAATAAATGGCAAAGACACCACAGCATCCAGAATTCTCTTTATGGTGTAACAACAGTTTCTCCCACACATTGTAGAAACCTTTTGAATCCCCAGAGGCGTCCAGCAGGTCTATACATTTACTTTTTTCCAAGAGGTCAGACAAAATGGCCACATTCTTAATAATGCATAAATTAAGTTTGTATTTAAACTGTAAAAACTCCACCCTCCATATACTTTTTAATGGAAAAGGAAGTTGCTATATAGACCAAAACTTATTTTTTCTACCAGGATGTAAATATGTTTATTTCTGCCTCAAGTGGCCATTAGAGGAACTGCACTTCATTTTTCAGCTCCACAGGTTCATGCTTATTAATAACTGCTTTTTTTGTGCATCTGCAGCTCACAGAAGGAAAAATAAATCACATTATAGGATAGAAAACAACTAAAGACAATGGATTTCATTAGTGGGAAAAATTTAGACATTAATTAGATGACAAATGCCATCAGTGCGTCATCATTTATCAACAATCTGCCCTTTGTTTCACCATCAGGGGATGGACAGGTTGATTTTGAGGAGTTCATGACGATTCTTGGTCCCAAGCTCCTCTCATCTGAAACAAGAGAAGGCTTTCTGGGCAGCACAATCGATACCATCTTCTGGCAGGTAAATCTTGATTCTCTGTCACCTTTATTCTCTGTCACACATCTGTTTTGTTACCACTTCTGAGTCATGAAATGAACTGAATTGGATATGATGTGATGATGAGACAGATGCTATATGTCTGAGCTGAAATATAAATGCAGCATCATTCTTCTACGTCTTTGTTTTAACTGCAAACCAAGGACTAGGATTTTTAAATCTCTTTGCAAAGAAAGCTGCATGTTGGTCCAGGAATGCTGTCCTCAGTCTACTGTTCTTAAAAAGTGTGGTCGAGTTTCTGGTTTAATTCCTTTAGATCTCTTGTTAGATGTGAAATATTTAGCAGTCACATCAGTGGAAGTACATTACATGATTGGTTACTGCACCATTATGTACAGTACAAATGATGGCCAACTGAAAAGGTACATTTTAATTTTACTCAAGTATTAAAGAATAAAAAAATAACAAAACATCAATGCCAAATTAACCTAATTACACTAATTAAGTTAATTGCACTATAAGAACAATATAGAGCTCATATATTCTACATCTTTAATGAAGCTGTGCAGAGTTTTAATTAGTTTTGCTCTTATGCAATCAACTCTGTGAATATGTTTTAGATTTTATGTTCCTAAAAAAGAATATTTGTGTTAAAGTGACGACATCCTTGAGCAGCTATTCAAAGTGTGACGTGTCTTCTGTGTACTAATGGATTCTGCAGTGAAATACAGTCTTCTGAATTTAACTCAGTTTCCAGATTGTTTCAATCCTTTTTGAAGGGCAGTGTAAAATACATTTTTTTATATACACATCATCTGATCTCAGTTGAGTTATATTGCGACCGACTCACAGCCTAAAGGGCTTTCAGAATCTGAGAACAGTAGTAAAAAATGTCTAAGTAAAATAGTTTAGAGCTTTGAGTGAGCTAGAGTGTTTAACACACACACAATAGAATGGAGGACAGAGCCTGAATGGGCATGTAGACAAATCTAGCATGTGTGAGAGAAAGAGCAGAGCATTTGGCACTGATAGTAACACTTGGCAAGCCTGCCCCCCTGATGTAATCATCAGCTTGACCCAGGCTTTTTCTCAGGGGAACGAGCTTGTGGTTTACACCGTGAGGACACAAGTCTTTAGAGGTATGAATGCAGGATGGCAAATGTACTGCCAGCCACATTTGGCCAATGCAGTGACCTTGGCTTGTAAAGGAGAGCGGTTGGCTTGAAACAGTTTGTTTCATTTTTTTTTCTTTTTTTCAACCCCTCAAGTAAAACTGGTTGTGGTTTACGGTTTGTTACTCCTGCACTAATAAACCCACAATTCAAGTCAAGATGAATGCCCAGAAGCAGAAATCAAACACCTCATCAAATGTGTGGAGCACATTCAGAGGAAAAAATGCACTGCAGACCATCTTTTATCATAATTATTTCTTCACTCACCTCACAGATGGTTACTTGCTTGAGACATTACAATTTTGTGCCTAGTTTATTTTATTGTTAATAGTGTATAACTGAGCGTTGCTCAAAGAATTTGTTTCAGTGTTCCTCTTTGAATACACAAGTGTTTTTTCCTAATTATTAGAATATTGGAATAGATGTTTAATTTTTTACCTTGCATCCTAGTAGGAGGGTATTAAAAGTGATTTTTACAAAATATCTCAAAAAATGTTGCATCCGCTCTGCAGACAGTAACATGCAGCATTTTGTGTTTGGTGGGACAATCGAAAAATGGAAATGATCTTAGCAATGCAAGTATACATGGAGAAAAATAACACTATCGGCTCAAAAACCTACCCATCAGTTCAGCAGACACTGAATAAACCATCAGCTGAGACAACTCATGCTGCTGGCTCATTATGTCCCACTCATTAAGATTCAGAATCAGCACTTCCAATCAACAGCTCTTACATGCTTAGAAAAATGCAATTCTTTTGTGGTCAAAAACAACAGGATAAAAAAATATATCACATTCAGTAAAAAAAAAACCCCAAAACAAATAGAGAGAGGGTGAGAGCAGAAATGTTTTTTTCTTCATGCTGATAATGATGCTTAATGCCTTATAGTTTTACTCACTGAAGATGCACAATTCAGTGCCATTAACAGGAAAGAAACATAATGACTATGTGAAATGGGAAAGATGTGGTAGAGATGAACCAAGAGCACATTATGAGTGTTTGTCGGTTTTTTACTGCAGTAATTTAAAGGCTGATGAAGAAAATAAAACATCTGTCATTTCAGCCCGCCCATATTTCCTCAGAATTTGTTGGAGACCAAACAAATGCTAAGGAGAGTTGATGTCAGATATAAACTGTAATCTTTAGTTTCAAATTAATGCTAGCTGTGATTTGCATGGGGCTTAATGTGCAAATTGTCAGTGAATGCAAAGTTTTTAGCCATAATAAGGTTTTCAGTCAAATTGCATCCATTTTTTTACCTAACTAGAATTGCAGGATGTTGGAGTCTATCCTAGCTGGGCGATGAGCAGGGTACAGCCTGAACATGTCTAATACAAAGACACTGACCGCTGTTCACACCAACAGCTAATTTAGAATCATCAGTTAACCTAATATGTTTTCAGACATGTGAGAACATGCACAGAAAACGTGCCAGCAGACAAAGAGGTACAAACCCTGGCCAACAGCACTCACAAGTGATCCAACTAAAGTAGCCAGATTCTCCACGACACTAAAGGTCACAGCACAAAACACTCACCTCCTCATTTGGCATCCATAAACACTGATATATTAGATGCACACACATGGTGTACACACTCTATGCAAACTCAAAAGGCCTACCTGCGTCAGCCACAAGACCATAACTAATGAATGGTCTCAAGCTAATCTCAACTTCCTGCAGAGTTTGGTGCCACTGGTTTACTTTGACCAACTCCCAACCTAATATGCTAACAACAAAACCCTAACTTTACCTACCTACTCTTCAGTGGCGTACCAGGCTCGAGGCAACTTTAAACGCAAACTTGAGAGCAGGGAGCAGACCAGAGATACAGTCTCCTACCAAACTCTGAAGCGTACCCCCACCCAGGATAACCACCAAACATAATAAACTAAAACAACAAAGCAAAACAACAAACACACTTGGTGTTCACTGTAATTGAGCAAAAACTCTATCTCTCACCCCCTTAAAAAGCAAAACAAAAAACTGATATTCAGTCTCCACAAAAATGTCCGAACTATCCAGGATGAGCCCCCATTTATGTTAGGACCCGGCTCAAAAGTCGCAACATAAATATGGAGACTGATACCAGAATTTGACAAAGAAGAGGTTTTATTTTAAATTACATAGTAATTTGGCTAAAATAGCTGGTACCACTAAGACAAAGACTAGTGAGCCTTTATGAAAGCCTGCCTCAGGTATGCCTTTATCCACACCTGACTAGGTGTGGTCAATTAGCAACAGCTGAAAACTCTTGCACTGCCACTGCAGAGAGATTAGGGGTTGCAGAGGGGCATAACAGTTGCCAAATCACAACAACAGATATCTTAGGACATTTAAAATTGTAGGGTAAAGGCCTTAAAATATTATACTGCACAACCCAGACATTCCTTTTGAAGAAGCACTTGGCTAGAGCCAAAAAAACCCCCCCGTAAACTCTGGCAATAACCCGACTCAGGGAAGATAGTTAAGGTCTACAAATAACTGGAATGAGGGGAAGTCAAGAGAGAAGAGCACAGACTAAAAAAAGAAGTAATAATAAAAAAATAAATGATATAGTAAGTCATTCAGCTGATTTGTAATTTTTCCTTTCCCTGTAATGGTAACTTAGAGAAACTGGCACAAGTGTGGCTCAGGAAACAACAAAGTAAATATAATAGTCCACTACATTAGGAAACAGTATACTGTATGTGCAAAGTTAGGCTTCAATAATGACATGCATAATTGCTATCATGAAGTAAAAGATTTTAAATTTTCAGTAGCTTTTAAAACCGTTGCATATATAACAGTTAAGAATAATTTAGATGATATAGACTTACAGCTGCAGATTTGTCAGTTTTATATCCATGAGGCGGATATCCCAAAGCTCTGTTGAATGGAGGGAGATCTGTAGAGGTCATCTAAGTACATGGAGCTCATGCAGAAGAAACCAGTATGAGGTGATTCGAGCTTTGTGACATGGTCCACTAGCGTGCTAGAAGCAGTCATCAGATTGCTACACTGTGGTCATAAAGGGATAGTTAGGTTTCAAGAAAATACCCCCCACACCAGTAGACCATTATCAGCAGGATGAACCGCTAATACTAGACAGGATGGAAATTCTGAGGCTATCATTTAATGTTGCAGAATAGCTCGAGACCCATCCGACCAGAGAACATTCAAGCCCATCTGCTTGAAGGTTCGACATGTTGTGCGTTCAGAGACATACCGTGGTTGTAATGAATGGTTATTTGAGTTACTGTTGCCTTCCTATCAACTCGAAGCATTTTCACCCAGAGAACTGCCACTGTCTGGAGAATTCCTTTTCCTCAGGCCGTCCACTGTAAACTCTGCACATGGTTGTGCAGGAAAATCCCAACAGATCAAGACCAAGCCTGTCTGTCAAGGTGTGAGGAGCATGCAGTCTGTCAACAACAAGGATGTTATCCTTAAAAGTCACTTAAATCACCTTACCATTCCGATGTTCCATTTAACATACTTGCATTGATCAAGTCTACATGCCTAAATGAATTGAGTTGCTCTCCTGTGATTGGCTGATTAGACATTTGCAGAGCGATGAGAACCTTTGAAGAGAGGTACATAACAAAGGGGCCGGTGAGTGTAAGTCCAGGTATAACAGTGATGTGTGCAACTGAATAGAAATCTTTAAAATCTTTAGAATATAGTTGTAGTCCCATGGACTGGATCTAATGAGTCAAGAAATTTGTTCTGCCTTTACAACCTAGTAAAGCAGTCTCTGATTGTGCTTGTAGTACATGTTTCCCAGAACCTTTCCCAGACATGCTTTGTATAACTTTTTATAATTATGCTTATAATTATTAGAATTAACATCCTTCAAACCTTGAACTTTACATTGATTTAGCACATCTTAATAATTTGCTTTGATGGAAGCAATATATTCATTAATCGTGACAAGGAAACAACGTGCACAATACTGATAATATTTTGCCGTAGGAGTTTTGTGCAACACTTAAAAAATTCAGTTATCAAAACATTTCACGGAGTACACTTTCCTTCTTCTGCCAGCATTTGTTTTCTGTGCTCGTCTCCATCAGAGCAGAGCGGGATTCATTCAGCAGGAGTGTGACACAAGCACACCCTGTACTCAAGTGAACCTTATATTTTGTTGTGGTTCAGTCCTTTTGAACCCTGAGCGTAGCTCTGTTCTTGACTTGGAAGAGAGATTTTCTCATTCCAGCGATATCAAGCAAAGTGTCACATCCTCACCAGCTGGGGTGATGGGATAATGATTCACTCGCTGTCACACACTCACTTTCCTACTCACCCGTATCTGCTCCTGAACAGTTTGTTAATGTATCTAATTATCCCATTGGATAATTATGAGCTTGTATTTTAACAACTGCAAACATTAAAGTTGTTTTTTTTTAATCATCATCAGCAGCCTGATTAACAAGACGGACGAATAGTAAACAAAACAATGAACATTCGTAAAATAGTTTTTCAATGCCTGCTTGATTGAGATCGACATTATTTTAAATTTTCATTTTTCATGTGCAAGCACTTAATTCTTTCAAGTGAAAATTACTGAAGATGTATGGAATACTTGTTATATAAGATCAAAGCTCCCCTGCACTTTTAATTGCAGGTCAGTGTACCTTGCATTGTGCTAATTAATCCCTGAGTAGGATGGTGACTCATCATTGAGATGGTAATTTATGCCAAGAATCTAAAGTACAGTACCATGGCTTTGAGAAAGAATAGTAGAAATGGAGATCATATAAGTGCTGTCATAAGTTGTGAAGACAGTGAGTCAGAGGTCAGAACTGGTCAAACGCAGTGTGTTTCCTCTTTGTGCGCTTGTGATTTATCACAATTTAATTAGTGAATTTCAAGGTAATAGTGTGTACCTTTTCGAGGATCATAAAGGTACAATAAAACTTACTTATCTTCATCATTTCTCTAAGGTTTTAAGGTTAAATATAAATAGAGAGTCTGTGGTCAGAAAATTCCAAAATAAATTGCCTACAATATTAACTATACCCGTATGTTTAGAAATGTGATTGCATCCTTGTATGTTCTGTTAAACGAAAAGCATTTAATATATTCCAACAGGTTTTATTCTCTATCTGTCTTGTATGTCATTGGCATGGAGTTGCAGTGGATAGCACTGTTGCCTAACAGCAAGAAGGTCTTTTTACTTTGGGAGTTTTCTTCAGGTGTTCTGGTTTCCTTTCAATTCAGTTCTTAATTGTAACTTGGGTGTAAATGTCAGTCTGAATTAGGTAAAGTTTTAAGTGATGAGCAAGACTTAGAATGTACAAAATACATAAATTGGTGTTTGTGTGCATTTTATTTTAAGGTACTGTTGCATTACCGTATAAAATTGTAAAGTCTGGTTTCTGTAAGTCGCAAACCACAAGGGTACAAATAAGCATACTTGTCAAGGGTTCATCAGCTGGCCTTTAGAGGGTACTGCCCAACTGGCGAGTAAAGACTTTAGTTATTTTCTTAGCCCATGTGCAACAAAATAATGCCCGGCACTGGTACTAAATCCAAGGACACTTATGATAATGTTTGCGGTTTTTCAAGCCATGTAAGCAGTTCTTGCTGGGGAATTTTGGCAGACACTTTCATGGTTCCCAGACCTGACAGCATAAAAAATAAATAGACAAACTAAACTGTTATTTATTTAACGCTTTAGTACTGCTGAATAAGCTGCATGTGAGCAGCAACAACAAACTTTATATTCAGGTTTCTTTTTTAAGACCAACATTTTACACTCGGTCAACAATCCCACCAACCATAATAGACAGTCCCATCAGCATGACATTTTGTTTTTCAAAAAGTGGCTTTTTGGCATTTTTGGCTCATAAAGGGAAATAAATTGAACATGATGAAGATGATCAGGGATTTTAAGTTGTTTTTTTTTCTTCTTCACCGTGACACTCTAGAACAGCTGTCCCCAACCCCCGGGCCACGGACCGGTACCGGTCCGTGAGTCGTTTGGTACCGGGCCGCAAGAGTTGAGGCTCGGGTGTGAAATTTATGGTTTTCAGGGTTTCTATCGGTTTTTATTGTTAACTCGGTTTCCCTGGGTCTTTTCCTGTGTGTTATAAATAAATCTTCTTTTTTTGGTACTGGTACTGGTTTTATTTTGTTGTATTTATCCGCGACACCTTAAAGGCCGGTCTGTGAAAATATTGTCCATGGCGCATAAAAGGTTGGGGACCGCTGCTCTAGAATGTATTTTTACATCCTTATCTAAGAAATAAGTACAGTGCTAGCTCACTTGTTCCCCAGTCAATCAGCTTTCAATATCATATTGTGTACATAGTTTGTTTTGTTTTTTTGCTTATAAATGGAAAAAAAACATCAAAGGACCATTGTTGTTAAATAATAACTATATCAATAGTCTTTCTCAGAAGTAAAACTGGCAGCCAGGAGAAATGAGTGGCCAGGTTTCCTGTAACTCTTTGACTGAACACCAGGGGTTTTCTAATTTTAGAGCTATTTACACTATAATTATCCCATGTGCTGCACACCCACTTTAAATAAGAAAAAAAATACACCAACAAAGTTTGACCGTTATCGTTTGGCTTTCTGGCATGTAATTTGTTTCTTTCTTTCATTTATGATCATTTATTTTATTTTTTTCTTAAACATAAAAAGATGTTTTTTTTTCTTATCACCTTGATTTATTATGGGTTGTTTCCTTTAAGCCTAGAGACAAAGTCATCTAGTCCAGTAAATAAATAGAAGTATCTCCAGTGTTGTTCTTGTTATTTGGTTGATGCTAACTGACCATGTGTTAAAGTTATATTTGTATACAATGTAACTCCAAAGAACTTACTTCTAGTGCCTAATATGAATACAAGTGTTAATGTAATCACAATGTTATTTTCTATAAAATAGATCTCTCTAAGTTTTATTTGTCGATCTTTTTTTCTACTTTTAAAGACAAGGAGACAATACACATAAAAACTAGTTTTATTATGTGGCAGTGCCAAATATACCAGACCATGATTTGGGTCTTTTTTTTGTTTATTTTAAACCAATATGTGTCAGAGTGCCTCTGGGTGCTTTAACCCTGTGATAAAATATTACATCCTGCAAAAATGTCAGCTAATCTTCCCTGAAAGTTATTTTTGACGGAAAGATTTTAGTGTTGGTTTGTCTGAGGTGTAGCATGGTTTGGAGAGCAATAGTCAGGAGGAAGCAGTGTACAGCAGAGAGGTGTGAGGAGCAGGCAGTCTAATGAACAGGTATTCACCTCCAGGTCACGAGGACTCCTCAAAATGAACTGAAGCGTCAGAGGACTTCGCTTTTTTTTAGGCCGCATGTTGATCAGAAAAAAAACCGGCTAGGACTGTAAAGTATTGTTTACATGTTGGCATTGTTGGGCAAAAAATTTGTACCTGGTGATTTTTCAGACCCTAAAAATTACTTTTAAACTACCACAAGTTAACCACTGTAAACTGCTATGCACTGCTGTTCTTTCTTTCTAGACATGAGTGAGTTTGACATTAGAATGAGCAGTTTCAAAAGGATGCTGGGTTCTGAAATGTAATCTGTTTCTCAATAGCGCGAAAGCTCTTCTTCTTCCTCAGTATCTGCCTCTGGCATTTTGTGACACGTGACAAAATAATCGTTTGTTATTCAAATGCAAAATGTTACAGTTGGCACGTTCCATAACACATTATCAAAAGTGCTTTTTAATGTAAGTCTACCAGTCATGTTAAAGTCATGGTGAAGAATCCAGCTCTGGACATTTAGATGTGTGGTCTGTCTGGCTTGTGAATGTAGACTTTCGCCTTAAATCAGATCCATTAATCATCTTTTTTTTTTCTCCCCTGCCGCCAGGGCACAATCTTGGATTTGTAATGACTTTAGAAAAATCATCTGTGATGAATAATATGCACGTCACAATGATTTTTCTTGAGACATTTTAAATTAGGTTAATATTTGTGTTGGCCCCTGCAGAGTTACCCTGGAAGTGAAAGTCTGCCATGAGCTCTGTAATTGTTTCTGTGCTATGGTTGTCTCTGTGTTGTATGTAAAGATCATATGCAATATGATATAATAGCCTTATTCCAAATGTGATGTCCAGGTAATGACAGGTTAGTTTCATTCATCAGTTGGGACTGTCAAATTCTTATAACAAACTTTTATTGAATCGAATATTCCTATCATATATTAATATACAGGGTGGGCCATTTATATGGATACACCGTAATAACATGGGAATGATTGGTGATATTAAAGTCCTGTTTGTGGCACATTAGTATATGTGAGGGGGCAAACTCCTCAAGATAGGTGGTGACCATGGTGGCCAATTAGAAGTCGGCCATCTTGGATACAACTTTTGTTTTTTCAATAGGAAGAGGGCCATGTGACACATCAAACTTATTGGTAATGTCACAAGAAAAACAATGGTGTGCTTGGTTTCAACGTAACTTTATTCTTTCATGAGTTATTTACAAGTTTCTCTTTGTTCACAGCCATTGACATGTGACATGACAAAGTGGTGTGGTATATGGGGTACAACGATAGTGGGTCCATTCTTCATCAATGGAAACCTCAAGGCCACTGGATATTTGAAATTGCTACATGATGATGTGTTTCCCTCTTCATGCACT